>OOFC01029347.1:53844-64930 GCA_900323345.1 Pseudochromis fuscus | reverse complement strand
ACGATGTTTGCTGGACTTTGTCTGTCTCTCTGTCCTCCAGCTTCCAGATCTGACTTGTTGGCTGCAGCCCATTTGTCATTCTGTCTGTCCGTCTGTCTGCCTGTAAGCTTGCCATCTGTCTTTCTGTCTGTCTGACTGCTTGACTCTTTGCCTTTCTGCCCATCTACCCATTTGCCTGCCATCTGTTTGTCTGTCTCCAAGTATGTCACTCCTCTGTTTGGCTGTCTGTCTCGCTGTCTGTCTCGCTGTCTGTCTGCGTGTCCTCCCCCTCAGTCAGCCCTGTACATGACGCTGCAGAAACACTGGTGTCTTTTTTAGCACTTTGCAGCACTTAAGGTCAGCACAACAACGGTTACCATGATGGTGATCTATTATTAAGAGACTGTAGCTGCACAAGCCCAGCGGGCAACACACACACACACACACACATATAAATACACAGCCCTCTCTTGAGATGAGTAGGCAGTCTGGCTGTCAGGAGAAGCAGACAGGTCCATTAACAATAAACAGACATTAAGTGACTGCTGGAACATCTGGACACACACACACACACACACCCACGCACACACACACACCCACAAAGAAGAGAGAGAGGCTGAGATGTATGTTTGTTTTCATAGGATTTGAATAGTGCAAATGATGAAGGTGCTTTGTAGCTGCACTGCATGCTTAAATACAAACACCCCAACGCACTAAGATGATGCAAGCATCGACAACAATAATCTCTGGAAGCAGTTTGCCAATCAGCACACACACACAGACACACACAGTTGGCCAGTGCTCGGCGCTCCTTGAGGTGCCAGAGGTCAGTCAGTTTGATAAAGAATCCTTGCATATAAATTGCTTCATAACAAGCCATCTCTCTGAGGCAGGGCTCCATATGTGTGTGTGTGTGTGTGTGTGTGGAGATGTGTGCATCCAGGGAGGAGATTTGTGTATTAGTGCATTTATAATGTGTGTGTTTATTTGTGCGCCCCCTGCGTCTGCCTCCGTCTTCCTCTATGATCCTAATGTTGTGTGTGTGGTGGTGGTGATTGAACAGCGTAAGACCTGCCCGCCTGGGGAACGAAAAGCCGACAAAAGTCTTAAAAGCCTTTTGGCAACGACCAAACCAGAGTACGCAGAGCTGCTTTCACTTCATTACTTTCTTTTTTTGTGCTTCATGCTTTCCTCCCCAACACCCACTTTTCTACCTTTAACCTCACATGGTGCACCTTATCATCTCCTCCTATCAAATACCATAGTTCCTCAAACAAAAACTGTTACTCAATTTAAAATCAGGTCTCTAATAATGACTACATTCAACATAATGTGCTTGCAAATGTTTCAAAATAAAAGCCATAAACAGAAATGAATGAAGCAAGCAGATGTGAAAAGTGAAGCCAAAGCAGGACAGTAAAAAAGTGCAATACCCCCGATGGCCACTAGATGCTGGCTCCAGTTGATTTCAATTCCTATTTAACCAGATCTCTTTTGAAGCATCAAAACAAGGATTTTGTGCTAAAATACAATCAAATAAACACATAAAACAGAAGACATTTGAAATAAAGTCCTGCCTCTAATACAAGCAGGCCTCAAATACAGCTTGGACACCTTCTGCAGTTTAGATCATTAAAAGGCCCCGGACGGTATTTATCTGAAAGACTCTCCTCCTCTGCAAATTTCTCCATCCTTCAATCACTCTTCTCCTCTCCATCACCTTCAACCCCTGTTTGTTCTCATCTCATCAACACTGAATATCTCCTTTCCTTCAAGGGGGGAAAAATGACAGGCAAGATGAGATGTGATGGACAGGAATCAATGAATGAATTGTGGGTTTTATGTGTGCCTGTGTGTGTGTGGATATGTGCTGAGCACCACTTGCCAGTGCAGAGCTAATGCTGTATGTACAAGCAAGACAGAAACAGCTAGAGGGCATGCAGGGAAGACTGCAACACACACACACACACACACACAGACAGACACGTCCAAGTCTATTTTCACTCTCCCCAACCCATCTCCCATCCACACACACACACACACATATATAGCTATTTTTGGACAGAGTCACTAGAGAGAAGGTAGGCAAAAGAGAGAGGTTCACACCGATGAGTTTGACAGGTATAGAGAGAAAGAGCAGCAAAGAAAAGAAACAGAGGTTTTTAAAGTGAGGTTGAGAGAAAAAGACAGAGGCAGAAAGAGAAAAGAGACAAAGTGAAGCAGAGACACAGAGGAGAAGAAATAGGGCAACTGTTATGAATGAGCTGAAAGCATCAAAATGTCAGGGTGTGTGTGTGTGTGTGTGTGTGTGTACGAAACGTGTGATGTTGGGTATCAAGTATTTACCTCCACATCAAACAGGCGTGCACGCACACCAACACGACGTGCACGCACGCAGAGTGAAGACGCACGTGTTTGCCAATAGAAGAAGAAAAACACGTTTGACACACATCACGCACATCAAACCTCCTCATCAGCGCCACGCTAACAGGTGTGCAAGAAAGGAGACAGCAACCTACTCACACAGTCAGACATGAAAGCTGAAAACACACACACACACACATTTCTCTTGCTAAGTGTATGGACAAAACAGGCAGCGATCCATCTTTCAACACTCTGACATTTCCATTTTTATGTGTGTGCTGTTTAGATGAAGCCCTCCGGTTATGGGACAAATTTTGTAAGCAGCTCGATTCAGACCAGTGATTTATGCGACATTAAAATGTTAACAAACATGGTGAATCTATGGTGTCTTCATATAGTAAGCGATAACTGGAAGCCAATTCTGTAAAGACAGTGGTGCAACATGAAGTTGGTAATGTGTAGACAACATCAGTCAATCAACAGTAAATTAATATTTAGCTTGAAAACACTCTGAGAGCACAAACCTATGCTCTGTGTGCAGGCTACATCTCTGCATCATCTATTTCAGCTACTCTGGTAGACACACATTCATGCAATCTCCTCGGTGATCCCCCAACTTTAGCGCCATCATCAGGTCAAAATAGTACTTCCTCCAGTACTTAGTTGATGACCAAGCAGGTGAAAAATGTTGAGCATTCATCTTAAAGTGCTACTGCGTGTGCACATACAGCCTCGCAGTACTGCTGGCCTGGCTGTACACTGTCAACACATGAGTCATTTCAGGCGTGTTTTTCATTCGTCCATCTCACACACGTCTGACGGAGACCGATACGCTTCTACTTTAATCAATACAGCTGTCCACAAAGGCAGTGTAACGGCTCACGCTTCACTCACACCGGTGACCTAAACTCAATAACGTGACCGGACGCATCATGTATAGACGCCGACAGAGATTTACATCCTCCAGGAGATTCATCTGGTCCCTCTTTGTCTCCTGCTCCCCAGATGTTCATGTTTGTCCTTGTCTCTCTCTTTCATTGTTCATTTGATTCAAGCTCATAAATGTGTGAGCAATGAGTTGTGCTGCCTGTATGTGTGTCCTCAAGGTTTTTATGGTGGTGAGGAGATCCAACCGCTCATCACACTTAGAAGTTGCATGACGTCTTTCTGAGTCTTGTTTTTTACACTGTATGACTATTTTGAGTATATACATCTATTGCATCCTTCATCTGCAAGAGGGCTCCCTCTTTTGTTGCTTTAAAGGATTTTTACCTCGGCCAAAGAGATCCTATTTCTGCTTATCTTGGTTAGTGATAGTGTTGCTATTTCACCTCAAGAGGGCGACACTGTTCAGTCTGTAGCAGTTTTCTCTAACAGGTAGCTCGCTAGCTACCGGTACCTCTCGAGCCCTCATTAAGTAGCTCACCCAGCAAATCCAAAATGTAAATAAAAATAATAAAACAAACCGCCCCTGCTCCACCCAACAAAGAATATCAACCAATCATGTTTGCTTTTATGACTGCCACCTCTCCTATTGAGCAGTAGCGAGTGTGTGCATTTGGTGGATGGCGGCTATTGTTTTCAAACCAAATGTGAACAGAATTATCTTTACAAAGGTTAGCATATAATAATGTGCTAAATGTGTACCTGGCAAAAAATACAAATAATTAAGGAGAGTAGAGGCAGCTCGCGACTTAGTTTATTGTTTGAAAGTAGCTCTCATCCTAAAAAAGGTTGGACACCCCTGGTCTATAGCATCAGTACAGCTGGATTATGCCTTGTCGGAGGTTTGAGTGTGCTTTCTAGTTTTTCTTTCAATCCTCTGAAATATGGGTGAAAGGAAGATGGTGCTGTAGCCATCTTGAAACAAAGTTTTGATATTTTGCTGCATTATAAAGAAAATATTACTCTGCTAGCATGCTGACTCCAAGCATGAAACAATAGCTCAGTATCTCAAAACAAAGCAGAATACACCAATCACTCATGGACCCTCACTTGAAAGCATTTTCTTAATGTGACTTCCTAAGCACTGACACAGTAAGAGCTGCAACACAAAGGTTGAAACCCACAAAAACCCACAGCATACAGCTGTGCTTAACTTCTCAGCCAGGAACTTTAATGCTGTGCTCACGACCTCGCTCGGCACCACACATACACCAACATCTCCTGACTGACTGGAAAGGCTCGGAGCCACTTAAGAGCAGTCATGAGTCACTCTCTGATGCTGATATCACCATCACCATTCCCATCAGCCCTCTCCCCTGTGGTCCCCCCCGCTGAACGCTCCGTGGGGACTCGCCGGATGGGAGGAAGATCGCTCCTCATGTCAAATACAGAAGACTGTTGTCTCCGTAAAGTGAATTAGTTTTTTTGGTATTGCTCTCAGGGGAGAAAAGCTTCCCTCACTGAAGAGTAAAATAACACAGGCGTAAAAGTAAATGCCCCCTGCTGGCTGTGGTGTGGGTTAAATGTTAAAGCATTAATGATGCTAAGAACCTACTGTGGATTTGTCCTTGAGGAAAAGATTTTAAAACATTACTCCCTAATGACACATTCAGTACTGAGGCAGGTTTCCCTACAGGTGCATTATTTACGTGGAGGATTTCCAGATGAAGGCGGTTTATTGGTAATTTTTGTGTTGTTTTGATATTTTTGTCTCATCTGAGAAGGGATCATTTCAAACTGATTTGATTTTAGTGGCATAAAGTATCACCTTTGTTTCATGTTATGTCATTTTCATCAAAAATAGGAAACTTGTGACTGCTTGGCTACCACCTTGTGCAAAGTTTACATATTTACAAGTGATTGATTTAACATACCATAAGTAGGTCAAACGTATCTACTATGCAAAAACAATACCAATGTTTCTGTTGCCATGGATACGACAACAGAAATAATAGCCACAGTGATTTCAACAGTTTTCATATTTCACCACAAGAGGGCAACAGTGTTCAGTATCTAAAATCAGTACTTGGATTATGTGGTTTGTGCTCTCTGAGTGCTTTCTAGATTTTTTTTTTTTTTTTCCTGTGTAATCTGATGACAGCCTCAGATTGCAGGTCTGAACACCACTGAATCAAGCACAGCAAGTATGATCAGTATCTGCACATGCCTCACCACAGTTTTTGGCGACTTCTGTAACCACAATCAGACAATCAAACCAACTGCATCTAGTGTTTAGCAAGTTGTGGTAAGAAAAGTAGGCGGGACTTCCTTTCCTCTTCCCAAAAATGAGATCCCCATTTGATGGATTAGCGCATTGTCCCCGTTGGATGTGACGGGAGACTTTTTGTCTGTTAGCAATAAACATTTGTGCGTTCAGACGGGGTCAAACGACACATCAAACAAAGTAGTCTATGCTTCATGCATACCACTCCCTTAAGTAGCTTCCTTGTGTGACATTGAGAGAAATCATAAAAAGGCAATTATTTCACAGTGGTTGGCTCTCGACATTATGAGGGCTTTATCCTCATGCTGACCATAAAGAATTAGGATTATGTCCTCAGGGGAGTTTGCCTCAATAAAACGGTGTAAGTAACTTCCTGAAGAAATTAAAGTAAAATAAAAGGAAGAATCAAAGTGAAGGAGTGAAAACAGTCGTCTAAATAAAGTGTCCTTACCCATACACACATATACTGTGTGCTGGTATACCATATGTACACACACATATGCGCACCAACCGGAGAGGCGTTGGGCCAAACAAACGAGCCACAGAAATCAAATAGATTTCCTTTATCACCTCGCTGGCTCCAGCCACCAGAACATTAACACAATATTTATTGATGCTGCCACTGCTCCTGCTGCTGCCGCTGCATTATGGGAGCAGGAACGAGCGAGTGGAAAACAGAAAGATAGGAGAGAGAGAAAGCAAAAGAAATGAGTAACAAGAAGAAGAAGAAAAAAAAAAAAGGAAGAAAGAGGCTGAGGTCCAAATAATTTTCTAACTAAGCCTCTCGCTCCATCTCCTGAAATCTGCTGACAAACAATGAAGGTGGTGAGTCGGAGCCAGGGAGGCTGGGGAGCTGCCAAAAACCTAGGAGGAGAAAGAGCAAAAAAAAGGGGGGAGGACAGGTGGGAGGAGGGAAAGAAAGAAACCAAGAGGGAGAGGCGGAGGACTGATCCATAGCTACTGACTCCAATGCCATCAGGAGTTCATTAGCCTCTGGAAGGAGGGATGAAGGAGGGATGAAGAGGATGGAGAGATGGAGGATGAGCACGCTGCCCTTCACTCCAAGTGACCCCACAGCTACCACCTCCCTGTTAATCTACCTGCAGCTCCCCTCATCTTTCTCCTCTATCCCTCTCCGCACCTCATCACCACCTTTAATTCCTTTCCTTCGACACCATTAATTTTTTGTATCCAACACCCTCCCTCCACAATTCTCACCTCTCCTTGCTTCTTTTATTCATTTTGACAAGTTTGATGGTTCTAAATATACACTTTAAATTTAATTAAATACACATTAAGCGCAAATTAAATATTCAAGGATGGCAGAGGGAATAAAAGGCTTATTTCCCCTCTTGGATCCCCGGGTGTTCAAACAGCAGAGGAAGGTCTGACATACTGTTTCTGTCTGGTGTTTACTCGCCCTCTCTCTCTTTCTCAACACAAACATGCACATACATACTCCTGAAACTCATCCCATCAGGAGCTCAGGCAGCATCTGTCAGCCTGTCTATCAATGTGCTTACAACCTCCAGACTTTGTGTTTTTTTTCCAGGGAATAAGAGTAGGAGGCAGCAGAGAGGCAGAGAGTCCAACAATCATTGGGGGGAAAAGGAGGAAGTACAGATTGTACAATAATATGGGGGGAAACAAGAAGAGGAAGAAGAAGGAAGCAGTAGATACAAAGTGAAAATGTTTTAGTTCTTTGGAGAAAATTTACAATTTTGTTACATCTTAATGGACTTTGTTGAAAATCTACACACATGCAGGATGATGTCTGCAATCAGGGGAAAATTTAGGAGGAGATCAGACGTGGATTATTCCTTCCAGAGGGTGGTGCTCTCTATAAAAAAATGTGTTTAATTTAACTCAAATAATTCAGATTGTATCAGATTTATAAATCAAAAATCTTAAATTTGTGTTTGTGTCAAGTAAATAAAACATTTCCAGCATTTAGACTTTACACTAAATTTTTGTTTTCCTGATTAATTGAGAATTACAGTGTTTAGCCCACCATCCCAACTGGCAAATTACCATTAATGGAGGTTTATAATCTGTACAGTGACACCCTCCTTCCTCCATGCATGACACCAACAAGACTCTGATTTTCTATCCTCCCAGTAACTGTAACTGCAACCCATCAAACCAACCTGGAGTCATAATTAGGTTCGAACATAATTTGCAAACCAAGACCACACAAAGCCAATTTACAGAGATAAATAAAACAAACAGCCTTCTGCTTCAAAAGGAAATTATCCAGTTTGCCCTTTTGCCGAGTCATCTGTTCTTAAAGGTCCTGCAAATCTACAGAGGTGTTCAATTATTCTGGCTGATTAAACCTCTGCTCGGGCTGATATGCTGGGAATTACACAAGGTCACCAGACAGGAAGGGAGTGATGGGAAAGAGTCCCATGTCTAGTGTAACCTTCAGTGGACATATCAAGACAACAGCTGCCGTTTGTTACTTTATTACTAAAGCTGGAACGAGTCTTAAATAGTCAACACAAATAAAATGAAACATCCATTCAACAATACGATACAATACACAATCAGTGGCTTTAGCCTTTTAAACCCCAAGGTCAATTGGGAGACCCTGAGACTTGTCTCTGGTATTTTTCTATAGTTGAAATTTCAAAATAAGAGCTCAGGGCTTAAGGGGTTAATATCAGAGAGAAATTTGAACGATGCGTTGTGTGAGTGCCTTGAACACTTTGTTTGTTCAATACAGCACTATAATCAATTTTACTGTTTAATTATCTTTAACAATGGACTACAGCTGACACCAGGCGGCCATATTTGTTTGATTTTGGCGGCACTTTTCACCACTAGTTGGCTTTATCAGAGCTTTGGAAAAAGTTTGACGATTACAACTGCAATGTTGACATTAATGCACAATGAATCATGCACAATTCTCCCAAAAGTCGTCACTTTTAGTTGGAGATGACGATTCAACTCTACGACTGAAGATACACCCTGACTTTTTATAAGTAAAAAGACATAATCCAGTTGTTTTAAAGAACATCCACACTGAAAAAGTTGATGTTTGAAAATCTTTTGTGCTTAAGTATAATATTATAATGTATAACTCTACATATATTACACATAAACTGTATCATTTTCCTCCAGTAGGATCGCTGTAGGTAACGTCTCCTTTTACCAAGAGTAAACAAAAATACTTAGAATAAGAATTAAGGAAATGAAACAAGCTCGGTGAGATGTGCACTAATGATATAATTCACAAGCTCCACACTAACAACACACTTCACTGCTAAATTCTCACAAAAAAAAAGGGATCATTAATTTTATCTGTAAAAACCATCTGCTGCACCAGCACATCTACTGTTCTCATTCAGTCAGCGAGGGACAACTTTTTCAGGCCCAAACTGTCACGAGGCACAGTCCAATTACTCCTGCAAAAAATAATAATAAAAAAATCCTTCCATGAGATATGTGCAGCATTGTCTTCTTCACCGGTGATGTGTGCAGGTGTGCAGACTTTGCAATTATCCCTCACTAACAAGGCTGAGTCACAGTGACAAAGGGAAAAAAAAGGAAAAAAATTAAAACACCCACCCACCCCCACCAGCCCACCCCTCCTCTCTCCTTGAAGTCTGACGTCACCTCCTGCCCACTGAACAGCGGGTTAGCATGTGCACACACACGCACAACAGCCCGCTAATGAGGTTCTAGGCCACAGCAGGGTCATCCACTGAGAGCAGGCGAGCACTGACAAAACACATCGGGGTAATGCATAAAAACATGCCTGCAGGATTTTTAATCCACCACATGGTTGGTTTCATGTTGCAAAACTTGTACGACACGACAAAACCTGCACGAGACATGAACTAATTACCACAAAAACATTTAATAAGTGGTATTAATCAGACGATATCCGACAGCTTAAGCAAGCAATAAGTCCAAATGTGCAATGCTGTTGTTTCTTATTGATGATTATTCTGCTTTGCTGTCCACATGTTACTGCTTTAAAAGTCTTTGAACATCTCATTTTACATGACAGTTCTTGCTCTGTTAGAGAATAAGTGACAGTAATGACTTTTATTTCAAATAATCAAAAAAAACAAGAAAATATTTGTAATTTTTCTTATTTTGAAAAGTCTAAAATAAATCATAAAAACAGACAATATGTACTCAGAAAGTGTTCATTAGGAATTTAGATTCATCAGTATCCACATTGTAAGTCCAAAAATCAGGATGCTGTAAGCACACACACACACACACACACACACACACACACACATACACACATGTCCTCCTCAGCTAGTAGTAGCACCCTAGTAGCCAACTCACTGGTTAGTTAGTTAGTAAGCAGATCGCAGCAGAGAGCTGGTGACATGACAGCTAGCCAACACGCCTGCAGGCAGCCACACACACACACATCATAAATCCCTCAGTTGGGTCCCATCCTTCTTATGACATGTATTTCTGAATCACACACTGCCCTGGAGCATTTCTTATTAACATGTGTAAATGCATGCATGCGTGTGTGTGTGTGCGTGTGTGTGCATGTGTGTGTGAGAGGGATTGAGGCTACGGTTTATGTGACGTCAGCGTCCCCATTCATGAACAACACCTCCCCCTCCTCCTCCTCTTCCTCCTCGTCTTCACTACGTAGCTGCTAATGCGATACAACGCACCACGTGGGGGTCCTTACCCCCTTTTCCAGCCAATCCCAGCTCAGCGCTTAACGCAGCAGGCACAAATACACACTCACACACACACGCCACGCTAACACCCCCGCCCACAGACACACACAAACACACACGTGTGCCCATGAACACATGTGAGGCTTAAAAGGTCTGCATGCTCGAGTTTCACATGACATACTGTACAGGGAGAGTTGATACATTCCTCCCGGCTGTGCTCCGAAAGTCAGATGATGAGAGGAGTCACTGTGAAATCTTGATCAAGAGATGATGGAGGGATGGATGGATGGATGGATGGAGAAAAAGTTAGGGGGGATTGATGTAACACAGAGAAGGGAAGGAGAAGGGGATGAGATGGAGAGATGGAGGAGGAACTGAAATATGGATGATTGGCTGGAGGGTTGTCATCAAAAAAAATGATGCAAAATAAAAACAGCTCTCATCCCTGTTCACTTGCTTTGTAAACAACCACTGTCTCTAGGCGAGAGGAGAGCGACTCAAGGGAGGGGAGATGGAGAGAGAGATGAGGGGGGGAGTGAAAGAGAGGAGAGAGAGGATGAGTGAAAACAAGACAGAACTGCATCAGGACAGATATGAAAGACTGAGAGGGGGGATAGAGGGATAGAGAGAGAGTTGTTATGCCCCCACACACCATGACTCATCTCCGGTTTCATACCCAGCGGGAGGAGGAGGGTTGTGTGTGTGTGTGTGTGTGTGTGTGTGTGTGTGTGAGTGTGTGTGTGTGTGTGTGTGTGAGAATGAGAGACAGTTTGAAGAGCGGTGTGCGTGCATCTGTACTTGAATACGCGTCCAGAGTGAGCGAGAGGCACACACAGCAGTGTGCACGAGTCATGCTTGTACATCGGTGATGATGATGGTGTGTGTGTGATGTGGAGGAGAGTGGGGGTGAGGG
>OOFC01029347.1:18299-35255 GCA_900323345.1 Pseudochromis fuscus | reverse complement strand
GTATTTTCCGGACTATAAGCTGCTACTTTTTTTCCAACGCTTTGAACTTAAACACCGGTGTTTCTCATCGTTAGCTTTTTACAAGCTAGCAAGCTCCGTGCCGCCGATACATTTAGCCTCGTCACATCAGACCCGGTCAGAGTGGACCACATGAAACTGTTCAAATAAATTCAATAGCGGCTGATAGACAGGTGCGCTCAATAGTCCGGAAAATACGGTAGTTATTATTCCATAAAAAATAAGACTATTTAAAGATCACTTAAAATAGGTTTCAGTTTTTTATTCTCCAACATCCTCCACATATTCTTTTTGTAATAATTTTATCAAGAAGTTTTCTAAAAGCATGAATTAGACACATACAGAGTTGTGCAAGTTAAATCAAACCCGCAGCTTGGATAAACACCAGCATGCATATTATTAAGATGAATCAAAATGTACAACTCACCATCTTCAAATGGCGTTCCCACAGGCCTACAGCAGCCAGAGAGAGAGGGAGAGATATTTAATTATTTTTAAATTCCCCCGAAATCCCCATCGCTAATCCCCACCAAGACCTTTTCTAGTGGAAAGTCTAACCATTGCAGTGTATCCTTCAAGGACTGCGAGCTCTACGGAGACACCGGAGTCTTTATTTACTAAGCTCGTTGCATTCACACAGGCCTTGTTATGGCGCCAATTAAAACAGCTGCCTTCACATCTTACTTTTCTGCCAGCTTCCCCTTTGAAACAGTCGAGCAACTATTAACAAGTCTATTTTTATAAACCCACGTGCATTTCTCTGATTTGTTTTCACCGCACCTTGTTGCTCCTTGTTGGGTTTTTTGGATACTTTCCAGTTTACTTGTGTTTTTGATGCTTTATTAAGACTTGAATTTCATACCACTTGTATTCCTCGGTATTAAAAAATCATGGTGCTTTTGAATTAGTCATTCTCCTTTCAACTGAACTTCAAATTATGCAGAGAAATGTAACAAATATGCAAGAAGACTTTTTTTTAAGGCTGTACTTTATTTATTTTTTAATACATTTTCTCCCCCCCCACCACCCCCCAGTGGTGTCTCCCCTGTTGGGACTTCACATGCTGATTTTCCAGACTGGTCTGCACAACAATCAGGACTGTAATCAAACATTTTTTAAACGCAGGCGGTCGGTAGAAGTGGAGGGTTGTGGGTGGGTGGGTTGCAGAGTCTGTGCATCACAATCACAGTGGCACAGTAAAGACAGCAGGGCGGAGTTGGATTTAGAGCATGACTCACCCAAAAATAACAGCGTTCCAAAGCATGATGTTGTTCTCTGATGGTGCTCCACTCACACCGGTAGGAGGATCTGCTTGAAGTCTGGGTAAAGACACAGAGAGAGAGACAGAGGCATTAGGAAAAAGACAAAAGACTGACAAAGAAGTGAGGAGAAAGATGGGGAGAAGAGAGGAAGACAAACAGCAAGAAAAAGGAGAGAGGAGAGGGAGGCAGGATCACAAAAAGGACAGAGGGACAGAAACAGATGAATAAGAGACTGAAACAAACCAAAGGAAGAGACACTAAAGAGACAACGATGGGTGCAAGCACGAGGATTTTAATTAACACCTTGACTGCAGGATAATTATCAGTCAAAACACGAACTGCTGTATCAACATGACTCTCAATAGACAGCCGGGCTCACAGGATCAGCTCGCAGGATCACTGCCCATCCTGCTGTCACATGTCAGCTAACATGACTGTGAACGCTCGTCTGAAGCGCCGCTGTCCTGTCTCCGTGTCCTCAGCGAGCATCAAAGCCCCGGCGGTGTTGACAGAAAGCGTTTTAGCCCGTGATTCGACCTTCACCAGAAATGACTTCTTCTGACTCTCTGAACGAACCACAGACATTTCTATGAACCCTGAGAGGAAGCGGCGGCACCATGATGTGCTTCCACTGGTACGAGCTGGTTGTGTTACCCTCCACTGCTGATATAGAGGACGCATTGATGAGCAAACGGAAGTCCAGTTCATGAAAGCTTTGGACACTCTGTATCAGTCTGGCACAGATGAAAAGAGACTGCAGCCACACCAGTGAATGTGGAATAAATAGAAAAACTGGGCAGTCAGCTGGCACAGTAACAGATGGAGAAGGAAATGTCACCTTAAGAAATAGGATTTGGTTGCATGATGTCCACTGAGTAAAAATGTGTGAATGACTATTTTAGTAATTGAATAACTGTTTCATTTAGCAGGTTAAAAATGCTGACGACACTTAAAAGTACGACTTCAAGTAGTAATAATGATTTAATAATTGTACATAACTTATATTTATTATCACTCATTCAGAAAATACTGGAATAAAACAACTACCTTAAAGTATCTAACTTCTGTATCGTGACGTATTTCTGGCAACAATTGGAAATGTAGGCGGGACAAAAGGTTTGGAGCAATTTGATTGGACCATTGACACACAACTCATCACAGCTAGCTCATGCGAGTATCTCTCCAACACTACAGGTGCTTCTCTTCTCCGTCCTTTATTGTAAAACACAACACGACTACTGTAGGCTACAGCTGACGCCAAACATATGTGTTTATGGTCACCTAGCAACCGAACCGAAGCCACGTTCAATGACATTCTGTAAAAACCAAAACACGCTAACAAGCTGTTTCTACTTCAACCATTTGCAACCAACTAAGATCAGGTTCTCGGGACTTTTGATGTGTGCTGTTGTCTTTATTTTTTTGACATGTACCATCCCAAGTGAGTCATCCGGCAACCCCAAAATAACCACAGGTTGATTAATCATAATTGAAAATAATTAACATTTGAGGTCGCACAAAGAAAACCGCCCAGAGCTGTTTGACTGACAAATTAGCTCGGTGAAGATCCACGGCAACAACTGCCCAGCAACAAAGGCATCAAGAAATCAAAAGCACACAGGTGTTGCAGGTTGACAGGTTAAATGTCCGGAAACAGTGTCCACCTTATTAAAGTGTGTAGTGTAGGCTGTGACACAAGCTAATGATAGACTGGATCCACCTGATAAATACAGGCAGAGGTTTAAAATGAGCCAGACCAATTAGTACAGAATACAGTTTACTTCGTCACCTTGTCTGCCGATGGTGCATTACTGTGTCACATTAAAAGGTCTTGCGTCAGATCACCAAAGCATGTAGGCCAAGTCCAGGAATCACCACAGACTATTTAGGCCTGCAATCCCATGCCTGGTATAAAAGCTGGTTTAATAAGAGCTTACAGCTATAAAACAAGGTAGGCTGATTTGTGTGTCTGTGTGCGAGTGCAGATCCATGTCTAAGTCCCTTGCTGCAGACAGACCCACTGCAATTAACCTCATTTACGGTAATCTGCCTGAGCTCTCTGCTGGTAAAGGGATGCTCCACTCAACTTGTCTTTTAGGCTGGAGTGATAGTTACTTTATTTTACTTGGAAACTGGGGATTACTAACAAGTCTGCAGACAGCAGATTAGTGGAAGTACAGGATGGTCTTAGAGGGGTTAGGGGAGACTGTGTGGGGGTTAATTTTATATAAATGCTCAAATAATGTATTGGCAGCTCTCTTAACCATTTAAGTTATTTATCATGTAACAAATGCCTTCTACAGCTTCTATGATGTGAGAATTGGCTGTTTTTAGATGGTTGAGCAAACAAAACTAACAATTATCATCATCAGTCATGAACATAGTTGCTATATTTGCAACCCTAGTATGACTTATGTTGCTAATAACATAGTAAAAACAAGTGTGGTTAAGGAATCCCTCATGTCATCATATAGTCGACTAAATAAATGCACTGGTCTGCTAGAAACTACCTAGTTTAGTAAGATCAAGTTCACTGCATTACAAACACTGAGCCAATAAGCTTTTAACTGTGCTAAAAAAAACCCATTAAGATTGGGAACACTTCACTTTAATTTCTCATTATCATCTCAAACTATCATACATACAAACCCTCACTAAAATACTCTGAGGAGTAATAACACTGAATGAAAAAAACAAAACAAATTCAAGGTATTTAGGTGCAAGGTGATGGCCTTGGTTTCACAATGCAAAAATGCTTCTAAAAATACATTCAGCGAAGAAAAGAAAGTGATGCTTTACTGAATATATTTCTGATGAAATTCTTTACCAAAAAAGGCTCATAGTCTTTGAACTGTTCACTCAACAGAGCTGATATTTAGGCAGCGCTTCAACACCAAGGTGTCATTTCACATCTGAATTACTGAGCCAAAACATCACACAGCAGTGTAGCAGTCCAAATAATTAAACAGCCCAGATTCTAGGAACATATTGTGCGCAAATAATTTGACTTACAGATCAAACCATTGAGTTTAAACAATATCATGCAAGACTGAATCCAATCAGCCAGCCCTGGTGTACACACACAGGACAATTCAGGTATGTGCAATTGTGTTTTCCTTGCCTCAGTGTTACAGTTTACCACCTGGGGACTGGCACAGCAGAGTAGAGTTACAGTGACACCTTATCCACCCTGCTTCAACGGCTGTTCTTAGTAGAATAGCTTAGCATCCCTTTTTTTCCACTGACAGGTGTGTGTGAATAACACACTCACACGCACATACTGTCGGCTGCCATATGGAGCAAGGCAACAGATTGGGGATAGCAGGTATTACAAGCAGGTCCTTGCCAGGTGTGATTCTCCCAGGAAAGCAGAACATATTATTTGTGTCTTCATAGCACACACGTCCACAGAAGGATACAACGATCATGTATCTATACAGTACACTAGGAACATATCTAACGTGGGTAAACATTGAGATTGTTGGTTGTGCAACAACCTGCAAGCCACGTTGCTGCCAAAGGGGGATACTGAAACCAAAATGCTGTTTGAATATTTCTGCCTATCATTTACATCCGCAGCTTGCAGTCTGTGCGGAATAATAAGATAGATCCTGTCACATTGGGATTATAATCAGGGCCACGAGTCTTTTTGTCCAGACAGATTGCACCTACCTCGGTTGGTTAGTTAATTTCACCCACATCAACAAACAGAAATACTGTCCAGAAAAACGCTATTTATTATTCCCTGGGTACTGCATAAGACAAAGATACCTTCCTCGGATATTGACATTTAACATTCAAAATATCCCACGATGTCTATGTCAACCCGTAAGACGTCAGGTGTCGAGACCTACCGTGTAAATGAATGAGTTTATTCCACATTCTGTGGATTTATATACAATATTGTGTGTAGCTAACGCTAAGCTAGGCTAAGCTACCGAGCGACACAAACACAGGAGATGACTGACACAAACGTACCTTTTAAAATCTCTCATAAGCCGTCTCCTTGCCGGGGTCGACATTATTGAAAAGGAGTATTTAAAATAAAAAACTAAACCAGGACCATAAACCGAATACTATCCGAATACCAAATTCGGTGTTTCTTCCGCGTGAAGCTCTTTTCTTCTTCTCCCAAAACAACTGGCTAGCTAGCTATGTATGGTGACGTCATTGCTTACAGTGCTGTGGCCAGCAGAGGTACAGCCCCTTCCATGTCACTGCTATGTTCAAATGCTCATTATCACTCCTCACACACTGTATTTGTGTAGGTGTATGGTCTGAGATGCACCAAACATGCTTTATCCAAGGCCATACATGAGAACTACCGTATTACCACGTTATACACCGATGTAATAAGCAGTCTGTCATCTTCCCAGAGAGATTTGAAGCATGTTTTTTTATTTTTTAATATAAATAATATTATTGCGGCACGTGGTATAAATGTTCCTTTTATTTATGGGCAGAATAGGTTGTTTATTTCTATGTGTTTTCCCATGTCTCCACTTGTTTTAGTTTCATCCTTCCTGTCACATTGTTGTTTTATTTGCCTGATTTCATTTTTGTGTCTGATTTCACCTTTAATTAAGCTTGTTTTTGCTAGTTTAAAGCTGCCATTTAGGTCCATTCTCCTGCACACCTTGACACCTGCCCTTTGAAAACTAAATATTTTGGTCGTCTTAACAGCATCAGTTTGGTTGACACAAAAACAAATATGAGGATTTGGGATTTATTTTCACCATGCCAAAAATCTATCTATCTATCTATCTATCTATCTATCTATCTATCTATCTATCTAGACATTGCACATAATGATCAACTTTGGCTGTTGCTCATGGTAACGATAAAGTTTAGCTTCTAACTTTAAGGATGCACACACTGCGGGGTGCAGGCCAGTGAGCGCTTCACTAAATGTTTGCAGCATATCTTGTCTTTTTAAGTCTGTGGTCTGTCTGTTGCTCTATTGGTGAGATCATTAAAGCTGGTTTACTGAGGAAGAGCTGGAGTGCAAAGTGTTATACTTTGATCGGCTACAGACTGTGCAATAGCATTAAATTCATCAATTTCTTGATGTGGTTAGGGAGAGGTCCATCTGTTAAACAAGACATAACATGTCATCCACCTATAACACAATGTACCCACTTTGACTTATGGATGGGTGACAGGTGAAAATAAAAATTAATGTGCACCAGTCTAATAATCTACTCAGCAGTAAGTGGCTTACCTTAAAATCTACATAATCCATCTGTAGCTAATGCACTCTGTCTGCACGGTCCTGGCTGTAAAGTGATTAGCATCAAGTCAGCAGAAATATGGACTGACTTTTAAACAGCTTAATATTTGCAGGGAGTTCATTGTTCAATTGTGTAAAATATGAATATGTAAAAGAGGAATATAAGTATACACTGAGGGAAAAAGCCCTTTTATTATCATTTTACAAAGGACAGGTTTTGTTCTTTGGCAACAACATTAAATCTTTCACTGGTTGACTTTCTTTCACTCCTCGTTTACTGTAACTACACATCACGTATATCTCAATGAAACAAGCTCTGAGAACATTTATCCAGTTATAACTTTCTAAAACTGAAGTAATGAAGTTTGTGAGGATATCTAAAAAATAGCACCCAAAAACATCACAGCAGCACATCATAGATTCATGATGTAGTGTAGAAGTGTGTGTGTGTGTGTGTGTCTGTCCCACATAATAAAGTATTTCTTGGAACATTTACATAACACTTTCACCAGGAGCACATTCAGTGCAAAGCAGAAATCACTGCAGGAAAAAAAATCACATCAGTGCCATAAAGTATTTTCTTTGAACCCAGTTTCAGGACAGCATCACAGCAGTTTGTGTAATCAGAGTAAAGCAGCTGAAAATAGAAATCTTAATGGAATTTAATGATGCATAACATCATTCAAAACTTGAGTGTTTTTTAGTCTTTCTCTCCATCACTTGCTGATGTGTGATCACAAACCTTGTGCGAGTCTGCACAGCAGCAGTCTGAAAATTACCAAAAACATGAGCTAACAGCCTTTACTTTCATGCTTGCACATATCTCTGAGAATGCAACAGGCCCTGTGTTAACACAATACACTGTAGGTTTGATTATTCCTAAAGTTGTTGAGAAACAAAGAAAAGTATTAGACTTTAATTTGTTGTTATTCATACATCACAATTATCAGAGTTTATGATGTGCTTGGTTATTTTTCTTTATATGTTTCTTTTTATTTTTGAATCCTCAATTCCTCGTCAACAAATCTTCTCATTCAACAAATACAATGGTTATCGTGCAGTTTGTTGGGGTAAAATTCACACCAATGAATTTACAATGATTTTACTGCCATTGACTGTGGGGAGATTACAGCTCATGCAAAGCCACAGATGCATTGTTAAACAGATTGTAGAGCAGAAATAATCAGCTTATTTATTAATCCTTATAAAATAATTGACAGCTATTCTGATATTTGATGAATCATTTGGCATTTCTTAAGCAATAACCATTTTGAATTCCAGTCTTTCAACAGTGTGTATTTGCTGATTAATCCAAATACAACAATTAGTTGCAGTCGTAATGTGTTCAGTCATAATTTATGCATTTAAATTTTAACAAATACAAGAGGTGATGAAAAAAAACAGGGTGAGATTATTTATATATTGTTCTAATGGGATCCAAGTTTTGCAGAAACTCAAAAAAACCAGGGACACATGACACAGCTCAACACTGAGTTAATTAGAGGACCAATCCCACTGCAGGGCCTCAGTGAAATCCCACTCAAAACTCCAGCAAATAAAACTGGCTATTTAATCTTGCTTAATCATTCTCTTGACCATTTCCCTGAGCGAGTCCAGATTGTAGCTATCAATAGACCCAAAGCCCTGTTAGCCCATTTCACTATTGTGAGAATGTAGGTCACACATACCAGAAGGGCCTGGCCGCAGCTCCCTGAAGGGCCGGGAATGAGAAACATGTTTCTTTTATGTAATGCAAAACACATTTACATCATGTGGGCTCTTGGAGGAGGAAATTGATTTATATATGGGTTATATATGGGATTTCATCAAGATTTTATCAGCTGGGAAAGAATGAAAGGCTGGTGAATACAATGAAACTTTTTTAATCAACTGCAGAGCATTTTTTACAGCTTCTTGATGTGGTAACAGTTTGTTTTCTTTAATTTTCTGTCTGCCTGCTTTGTGGTGGAAAAGGTGACCCTCTCTCCATCTGTCTGTCTGTCTGTCAGACTCTGGACAAAAGCCTGGATCCAGCCAAAATAGGCAGGACCAGAGTATCACTGCTGAGCTCAGGGGCTTTTAATAGAAAGGGCAAAGAAATGATGCATTGCTTTCTCACTCTCACTGACATACTGAGCGGGACAATAGCTTTTTTATCTCTTCCTCTTACAGAAATATGTATTTTAGGGGTTTTAAATATCACAAAATCAGTATAGTGTTCAGAGACTTTCCCCTTTTTTCTGTTAACCAGGGTAGAAAATGTTATTGTCATTGATGATTATAAGTCATGGGTAAAGCAATGCATTGTGGTTGATTTAACAACAGTTGGTACACATTATTGTGTCTTATCTTTATTTAAATAGCCATCAAACACCTATAATTTGATCATATATAAATATAAATGTTGTCATAACTGTCATTTTAAACACTCCCTGAATATTGAAGATGCTTCCTGAGCTCCTGAAATCTTATATTTGATCACACAACTTGACTTAAGTCTTGAAATATCAATGTTTCCTTCTGCATTCATGAAGCATGTTGGTTGAGCTTGGTTGTGCTGTAATGTATGTTTTCCTCCCCTCCTCCTCCTCCTGCTGTTCTCTGGATAGAAAAATCACTCAGGCCTTTTTACCTCACGCATCAGTCTCACTCTAATGACCCATTAGTCTCCACAGAAACCTGCTGGTGGCGGCTGGAAGACTCCAGTCTGAGTGTTAGGGTGGGGTTGTGATGGAGCCATCAACATGTGCAGCGGCCATCAGCACTAATGAGGAGCAGAGCTTTAAGATGGTACAAGCTAATTGTCTCATTAGAGCCTCGATGTCTCGTTACATCTGCATGGGCGATGGCAGTAATTAAATTACACAGTTGACTGGGCGAGCGTTTGGGCAGTCGGTCATGCCCGCCAACTGTCGGAGCGTCACGGTTAGATTTTAGGGTGTGTGAAGGGCAATGGTGATGAAATTGGCAGTGATGAGATTTAAAGAGATTAACAGGTAATTGGATCTGCACAACGTTAGACAGAATCTTTTCATAAGATGGTGTCAGAGTTTGTGATCTGCAGTTTTATCAGGTGCTTCATAATCAACTCGGATGTTTGGAAACTCAAACCTCCTGACTCTGTGGATCTCACCAATAGAGCTGACATCTTTATATCAAGGTTACATCTCTCAAACTATTGGATGGATAAAATCTAAAACTGCTATTTGCTTCTTTTTCAGAATAAACTATAGCAACATTGATGATCTTTACATTTTTTTTTTTTATTGCTATTGTAACTGAGGGTCTCTATTACACCTATACTTGAGAAATTTTAAAACAAAGAACTCCGGAGGCTTCATGAAGATGAACAGACAGCTCCTTGTTTTATTATCTTTTCTTTACACCCCATCCACAACAACCTTCTTTTCGTTTTTTTCTTGCCTTTTCAAAATAAGAGCTGCCACTATAAGCTAAACACCGGTTAACCAGAGAACTCTAACTCACCTTTACTGCCATACATTATAAAATAGCTTACACTATCATCAGATATTTGATTTATGGATTTAAAAGTAGACATCAGCTTCAGTTGTTACTTTGTCTTTATCACTATACAGCCAATATTATCATGCTAACACAGTAAGTGTAGTGCTCCACATCATGATGACCATGATGGCATGCTGATGTGAGCATTTTATTCAAAGCACCACTGTACCTAAATGCAGCCTCATGGAGGCACTATTGTATACTAATGTAGAGCAGGATGTCTTGATATTATGTGTTCTAGTATAAAACATTATGTTCTATAGAGAGGCAGGGGAAAAAGTGAAAATGGTCTCCTTGTCAGCACAGAAGCTTTCTTCAGATATAGTAACATAGATGTTGATAATCTCTTTAAATCATTCTTCCATCTGAGCAGAAAACAATTCAATTATTAAATGTTTTAATGCTAATTGGCATAAAGACTCTGTGGTTATAATTGTGGTGATGGAGTGTCAAACATGTCTCTCTGATATCTCCCTTTTTCATTCGGTGTTAATAAAAATGTGTCCTTCCACAGCGAGAAGCCTTTAAGTTTTTCAATAGTTTGATCATTGCTGAGAAAATTCTCTTTATCTTCAGTGCAGTGTTCGTGGTGCTGGCACAAGTCTTCACAGGGGAGCTCTACATATCTGCACTGTGACTTATCTGCTCTCATTTGCCTTTTGTCACCATCAGGTTGTGTCCTTCCTGACTTCACCTTTGTCATCTGTAAAGTAATAAGATTTTATGCTGCTGCACTTTAACTGTCTGTTCAATAGTTGCTTTTATTAGTTGTCTGCAACTTAGATTTTACTTTTCATGCAGACTCTTTTAAAGCTTTCTTCTTTACATGATGTTGATAAACATCTGGTCAAGGAGACACTCCAAAAATTGCCACTGATGTTGTTTAATGAGCAAAAATAAACACAGAATTGAACAAAAATGACTGACACCACTGACGTTAATATATTTTTTTGTAATTTGAACAATCTTTAAAATGAACAAATCCTGATATGGGGGAACAAAATGCTCCTGTTTTTATTATTGCTGTTAAAAAAGCCTCTCAGAAGCTTCACAATAAAGGGGACATTAGTGAAGATGCAGATAATCAAACACAAATCCACCGCTGTGGATTATATGAGCCGCATCTCATTATTCATTACTGATGCAACAACAGGGCTTTTTGTAGCAACACGTTTCCACAGTATGAATCAGTGAGGGATGAAAAACAATGGAGTTGTCCCCATCCCTGGGTGGTGACAGAGTATAGGAGGCAGAGAATAATAACAAATGTTAATACAGACGTACAAACAACAACTGACCATGAATACAAAGTGTGTAGGTGACACGTGGGTTGCCTTCAGTCAATCTAATTTCTTTTTAAAATTGAGTCTAAATTGAGACTGCGGGCTCCCGGGTTGTTGTTTTCCTCCTGAAAAGGGGAAATGTTTGTTTGTCTGACTCACCACAAAGTTATGTTGTGGGGGAATTTTGAGGCAGCACCTTCATTACAGCCTCTGATGCACCGAAATCACCAAACGCCCACAAAAAACATAAATTGATGTGAACTTGACCCAAACATTGGCAGTCTTACATAGCTTATAATTTTCCTAAATATGTATTTGTCAGGAAAAAAAGGTGTTTCCTGTCAGTCTGTCCACAACGGTGAGTGTAAGAGGGATAAGCTTCCTGCACTTTCTCTTTGTCAACAGCAGATGGAGCTCAACATCCCAGAGTGGAACAGTTCACTGCTGTTGTCATGGTTTCAGGTATCCTGGAGACACAATACTGGATGCTAATTGGTAGAAACTGAAGGGGGAGAGAGGCAGAGGTTGTTGCTCCCTCTCTTTCTTTTTGTTTCATATCTGCATCTCTATATTTAGTCCGACATGTGCAAGAATCACCAACATTAACTCCAAAAGGCAAATAAGATCAGATGGAGGAACGAGAGGAGGAAGTTTTCATAACAACAATGCAACGAAAAGAGTGAAGACGAGATTTGACAGTGGGGAAAAATGATGAAGGACAGAATGTACCCCATAATGTTTGCATCTATGTATGTTGCACAGTGTCTTTTTACATGTAGTACTTTTTCTTTTCTTTTTCTGTTTCTGTATTGATTTTGTGTTTTTCTCACAACTGTGACAACGTGATTTCTTGGAAGTGATCAACTTGTCTTACCTGTGGTATTTTAACAATATATTAATATTAGAAAACTGCTATGATCACTACATGTATTCAAAGTTATTGCTGAATAAACTGTCAGCTTCATAAAGCAGAAGGTAATCATCACATGACTTGATGATGCACCACTAATGTGATGTTATATATACCTGATCAGCTATTGTTATACAACCACCTCCCTGTCCCACCCTCCTCCAGGGGTTTGACTCTCCTCCTCTCCTTTTCTGTTACTGCAAATAGATTTAGATCCCAACTTTCCAAAACAGCCCATTTATCACGACCTTTCCCTCGACCACATCACACACAAACACGTATCTCCGATAGTGTTGTTTACAAGAGGGTTCGACCATTTTACCCTGATAGCTTGGCACCAGCATCAAACATGCGGTCTGCATCTGCTCGCCTGGAATTAAAAGGGCTTTTATCCAAACCTCCTTGGCGCACACAGAGAATTTAAATTTAGATGCTGAACAGCAGCAGGTACCCAACTCGCTTTTGTATCCAAACGAGAACAACACTATGAATGAGGCCCCCCTGATAAATTGCAACCGTTTTGATTGGTGGTGATAGATGAATCGTATTTCCTGGTGTATCTTCAATAAATCTCACACTGGCTCAGAGTTGTGCTACTTTGGATTAGACTCATGTATAGTGCAGCCTGCCTTTGTCTCTTGCCTCTTTGTGAAGTAACGACCGACATGTCATCACTTCTAAATCTAGTAACAAACTTTTGGGACACTCAGTCATCACCGGAGGCACACATGTGGGTAACGCTTAACAATGGAGGCTATAACCACCTAATCCAACTATTAAAATGTAGCTTTACTTTGAGTCAGGTTTGTTTGCAGAGTGATAGTTGCCATCCTGTTGTTTAATGCTGCACTACTTGGGGAATAAATCATAAGAAGAGAGGAAAAAACATTGAGGCCATATGCACTTTCATTAGATTTTGGGAGGAATCTTAAAAATGTCCCAGATGATCCTTTAAATTAAGTTTAGATCCAAAACAAACAAACCAAATTTGGCGTCTCAGGAAACCTGAGGTATTTTTCTTTATTTCTTGTTTACTCGTGAAAGGATGTTTAGCTAAAAACCTCCCAAAGAGATAAACTAAACACAGGCAGACTGCTCACATTAGCAGGGTGAACGAGCCACTGTGGTGTGCCAGGTTGGACGCCTGCCCAGTCCTCTGGCTCACAAAGCCAGGGCCACAACAATCAGACTGCCTGGATGAGCCTGTTCACAAAGTGATCGATGAAATGTTAATGTGGAAAACAACGATCCAGAGAATGCTTATCATGATCTAAAAGAGGCTACAAGGTCACGGTTCAAAAGGACTTGAAACTTGATGAGGTGGAGGCTTAGCATGAGTCAAGTGAAAGTGGAAAACAATATGAAGAAAAAACTGCATCATGATCCAGTCTTTTTAAACTATCATGACTCGAGATGCAGATAATCAGGATAATGATCTGAAGTCTTAAACTGATTATCACGATCCACAGGGAGATGCTTGATAGAGTCTTTATTTCCAGGATGCAGCTGAGGCCTGTCTTTCCTTTCTTTGTTGCCGAGCAGAAAATGTTTGCCTGCTTTTATTATGAACTTACAAGTAGAGTTTTCCAATTACAAGAAGTGCGCTCTTGAAAATTTGGTTGATTACATGGTTAGTTGTTGCACAAGAGGCTCAATTTGGAAAACAAGAGTGGAAAAAAAAAACACAGTGCAGCAGTGCTTGGTTCTGCCTGGCACATTTTAATCTGTTTTTTAATAAAGAACTTGTTGAGATATGTTTCATTACAGCACACAGGCCCCCTCTGTGAGACTGTTTGATTGCTGTAACACAGATTTGATTTCTTTCTTTCTCTAAGATAGAGCTAAATATAGTGATTTGTGTGTGTGATGTTTCCACTGTGATTTCTGTGGGATAACATCCTCACCACTCATGCTGAAGAGATCCTGACTGTAATCTGTAAATATGAACATTTGTAGTTAGAAATGAACTACGTGAAGGGTTGTGAAGATATTTTTATTTCCTGACCTAATGTTTGATGGCTCCTCTCCAAGAAGTCAGTGTTCTGTTCTCCAAATGTTGGGTTAATTTAGTCCAGGATTGGGTCAGTATTGGACTATCTACATGCTGGGTTAATTTAATCCGGTGAGATGGGCTGTTTTTACCCAACATTTTGTAGTTTCTACCCAGTATTTTGTTGTTCTTACCTAAAAATGAAATGACAATAAAATGTGGGATAAAAACAATTACATTTTTGGTAAAAACAGCAGAACTTGAGTAAAAACAACAAATGCTGGGTAAAAATTTTTTATAAAGTTGGGTAGAAACACCAGAATTTGACTAAAAACTATAAAATGTTGGGTAAAATACTTGCAAAACTACAAAATGGTTGGTTAAAAACTATAAAATGTTCGTTAAAACAACCAAATTTGAGTTAAAACTATAAAATCTCGGGTAAAAACCAATTAAATACTTGGTAAAAACGGCACAACTGGGCAAAAACTACAAAATGTTGGGTAAAAACTACAAAATGCTGAGTAAAAACCACAAAATCTTGGGTTAAAAACTCCAAACTGTGGGTTAAATTAACCCAGCATGTAGTTATAGTCCGATATTGACCGACATTGAGGATAAACCAACCCAACATTTCTTAGTACGTAGCCTTTGGTTGAGTGTTAGCCTCTAAGCCTCCTCCTTTCATCTTGCCTGGTGTTTCATCGTCTCCACAAAGGAAGCTAACAGGTTTAAATTAAGATACAATGATTATTAATTGACGTGCTACTTGTAAATGTCCCTTTGCGTCAGTGGGCGGCCCTGAAAGGAAGGGCAGACTCACCCTTTGATCACGGTTATTGTTTGATGTGTGGTGTGTTTTTGTGGTAGAGAGGTTTGCATTTTGAACAGTGGGCCGAATGGACCAGGAAATGTACTGTAGCTGGGTTTGTGTTGAGCTTTTATTCACATATACACACCCTGTTGAGAAAGTAGAGTTTCACCCCTGAGTTGTAGTAGCCTGTTGCTTTCACAGAGAATTTGGTTTTAATGTAATGTCATGACAGAGAAGGGTCTACAGATCTAGTAAAAGCAAAGATAATAGAAAAACAGTAATGTCACATTTGATTGGCTAGAGATTGAAATAATGTGAGTAACTTCTACTAGATGTCAGTGAAAGATCCCAAGCTGGTCCCATAATACTCTGCATACAGGTATATTTAGACCCCTCCTGTTGTTCTGAGAACATACTGTGTCTGGGATGTTCACTCAGCCATATACTGTATAGTCTGATTTCATTATGGAGTCAAAACAACACAAAATGGATGTCTCAGTATTTTTATTTTCCCTGGAAGTGTGTGATGAAAAACAAAACAATAGGCCTATTTGCACACAATCAAAATCCATCTATCACCATTTAATTCTAGACTGGGACAGCAAAGACAACATGCAGATTAAAAAAAAAAAATGCAAATATTATGTTGTATTTTGTTGCATTTAGGAGTCAGGTTTGCCCATTTAAGGAAAGTCAATTTAACATGTTCTCCTTTTTTATAGTTCATATACCAACTTTTAAGAGGCTTTTTTTAAAGTTACTTTTACTAATGTTTAGACACTCTGTGTACAGAAATTTAAGAAAGTGAGGGAACAATTTGAATCACATATTTATCTAAACTTCACAATTATATCTGTGAGAGATTACCCCTGTTTTATACCCTTATTCCCCAGGATGAGTGAATATCAATGTTGAGTAAGTGTAAGCCTTTATTTTTCAGCAGCAAAACATCCCAAAAAACAAACAAAATCCTTTCAGAATATCATAAATATGAATCAATACCAACATATATAACACAGCCAGTGTCATTAACAAGCATTTTGGATTTTGATACAAATTATGAGTATATTTTAAAATTTGTTGGCGTATGACGAGAGTCAAATGACTGTATCCCCCAAGATACAGAAACCATTTAAGGGTTTAATACACTATTCAGAGAGTATAAACCATGTTCAGAAGTGATTGGACAACCTGTCTTTATAGCTGAATAGCTGAAACGCTGTTCAGTGTGTAAGGTAAACCCAGTACTTGCTGCCTTTTATTTTGTTTACTCAGTGTGGCCTACATGTAAAACAGTGACGTCATGGCCACACCACAGAATTCACAACATGCTGTGAGGGAGCGATGATGTATTCTGTCTCTGCTGTGTGTCGGTAACCTCTCTATTAAACCGAGAGCCAATGAAGCTCCCGAGCAAGCGGCGCAGTGAACCAATGACGGAGCTGCCGTCATCGGTCTCCGGTGGCTATTTGTGTCGAGCGGCGCTGCGCAGCTGAGTCAAGCTGCTCACAGTCAACCAGAGAGCGATAGGAAGCAGGGGAGTAAACACAGGCAGGAACATTTTTACTACATAAAAACTCACGCAGTTCTATGTGGAGCCTCCAAAGTCCCGCAACAAAATGTCTTTATCTTGTGCGGACATATTATCTGGTGCGCACAAGTTATGGAACTAGTATGACATGCACGCACAAGATCCATAACTTGTGCGCACAAGAGTTGTATTCGATGATCCTATTTTAGCAATGAAACAACCGCACAAGCAACATTGCCGTGATATAAATGCATACACCATTCACCATTAACATATTGATACAATATCAAGATTTAGATAGGGATCTTGTGCATACAAAACTTTATGAAGAAATTTGGATCAATATGTTAATATGTGCACATACAGGCATGATATGTCCTTAGTTTGAAAACC
>OOFC01029347.1:0-18279 GCA_900323345.1 Pseudochromis fuscus | reverse complement strand
ATGGGTGTGTTCATAAGTTTTCAGTTGTTGATTTCTTAAGTGGATTTCTATCGCAGTAATTGTGTTACTACATTGCTAAAATTCAATAATTTAATACAAGATCCACAACCTGTGGGCACAAGATTCTAACCTTTGGTAAAAAATCCATAACTTGTGCACAATCTTGTGCACACAAGATCCATATTTTTTGCAGACTAGTTAATTATCTTGTGCACACTATTTAGAGCCATAACAATGCACAATTTAAGAAATCAACTTTTTTCTTATGAAGCAAAAAGCGACATAAGTATATCTCTTCGTGTATGTCAACGTTTAGATTTTTTTGTGTTCTTACTTTATCTTAATGGTACATAAACTTGACTTGCTTTTTACCATGCGCGTTTTCCTTTACAACTACACTGCCTCAACACCTCACATTCATCTTCTGGGGCCCTGTCGTCACAAACTGGTGCTTTTATTTCGAAGGTCTCAACCGGAACTCCGGTGTTTAAGTGCGGGCGTTTCGACGACGAGGACTCAAATACTGTACAGGCAGGGTGGATCACCATCTGACGCCGCTCCCTCCCTCCCTTCCTCCCTCCCTCTCTTCAGTTTCAATTCAGTCAAATCATAGTGATCTAGCAGCCAGAGGTGCATGCGTCTTCAGATAAGGGGAGCCGTTAGCTTCTTCTGCTGTGGCAGGTTCGTAATCTAAAGACGAGGAGACACCAACATCCGGGAGAGAGTCGTCTCTTAAACGTTAAGAAGAAGAAGAAGTGCAGCGACCCCGGGAAAACCCACAGAAATGGACGAAAAGGCGTTCACGAAAGAACTTGATCAGTGGATCGAGCAGCTCAACGAGTGCAAGCAGCTGTCTGAGGGCCAGGTGAAAACACTGTGTGAAAAGGTGAGTTATTTAAGAAAAAAAAGTTTAACTACCAACGTCTTCTCCTCTCCTCACCGCCGCCTTCCAGACATTCTTAAAATGGCGTCTATAGTGTACATTTCACTGCGCGCTGCGTGTATTTGACAAATCGTTACACAGTGGTCACTCATTACTTTTTAGGCCACATGAGTCAGAAATATGGTGGAATAACGGAACTACAGGCAGTTGTTGGTGTTACTCTGGGTGTTAACGGGCAGGCAGCAGGACCCACGCTGTGAATTCATGTCACATTCCACATTTACAGCCTCCTCATTCAGACTGTCAGGGAGGCTGCAGCATCTCTGTTAGTCCAGGTCCACCGACTGCTTCATTACCTCTTTAACTGCGTGGTTTCTGCGTGGAAACCGTTGCCAGTTGCTAGTAAATGAAAAGGTGGGTGGGCGTGTGACCTCCAGTTGGTGTCAAGCTAGCACTACAAAGTTACTAACCTCATCCTCAGGTTATGAGGAAGAGAGGGAGGCTGGACAATGAGGGACAAAGATGGAAATAGAGGCTAAAAATAGTGGCTTTTATTTGTCACTATCTGACATTTCTCTCAGGCTACATCCATTTACACAAACCTAAAATCTCATAAAATGACGTTAATGGGAATATTTTTCCAGCATATAGTGTTGACATTTTGTTGTTACTCTCTTAAGTAAGGGTTGATTCAACTGTGTGGTCATACAAGAGGTGGTAGCAACAGTTTCCTAAGACCATTACAACAAAAGCTCAACATCATAACCTTCATTAAAGGAGGATTTATGGCACTACTGTTGTACTTTAAGCTGCTTTAAGTACCCAATAAACAACCCGCTGAGTGGATGCTGCATGTGATTTGTATACATTTCTCACAGGTGGTTGAGAAACTCCTGTCCTTCATCTAGCTTCTCATTTACTTCTGTAGTCAATAAGTAGTGAGGATGACCTCTTTACTAGGAGATGCTGTAGTCTATTTTCAAACTTAAACATGACCTAATGGGTCATGGATGAACCATGTAACTGATTACTTTACATGTTCGGTCCTTTACTAATCTTTATTGACCCTCTGTGCTAGTTTGTTTTTTTATGTTTTAGGACATTTGGTGGACATTGAGACATCATTCATCCCAGGAGACACAGAGGCTGAAGCAAACAAATAACTTTTAACATATCTAACTCTTACTGTCGTTGTAGTTCACACTGAATACATAACATGTAGTGTACATATGCCTCTGCTGTGGCTGATGACTGGCCAACAGACTCTGCACACTTTGCAGTCTGAGCTCCAGCTTAACCCCAATCTCTCCTCAACATCCTCTTTACTGATTTCCAGCTCTAGATGTCTGGTCCCAAAGGAAAATTGACCCATATCATCTTAAACATTGTGATCAAATTGTGGCGCACGTTATTTCTTGAATGTTTTGCAGTAGTTTACTAAAGCTGTGTTTTTTTTAATGTGTTGATATTTCCCACATGTCTCACCCAAAGCGTGCCATATATATTGTTGCTGCCTTATGTCATGGTCCATTTTTATTTTTTTTGCTGCAGGAGAAATCCACACCTCTGTCTATCATTGTTAGGTGTCTGTGGTGGTTTTAATTCTCGATTTCTTTCATTTCAAATCAAGCTTAACCTTGATAATTAGAGGCTAGATTTGGACAGATGGACATTTTTTTTTGCCATTCACCAGATCTGTTTTGCATTCTACAGTGCAGCTCTATCTCCCTCTCAGCTCTTAAAAAGGACACACAAACTAGGCCTATTACCTTGTTTGGAGTGCTGTGCGCTGAAGGTTAAGGGCACAATATTCTCAAGTGGCTTGTTAATCCAAGCATTTATTTTCTTTTTTTGCTCGGCGCTAATGTCGTGAGTTCCAGTATTTTTAAATATTTTTATTCTTTACCCCTGTTGCAGTGTGTTTCAAGATCCCAACATAATAGCATGATACCTTGCTGTGCATGTGCCTGTTTTTATGTAGCTGTCTTTCTCATTTCACAACTTTTTCCCCCTGCTGATGCACTTTGTTTTCAAAACGGATACATGCAGAAAAGTGTCGGATTGATTCAGATGAAGGAAGAGCAGAAAAGTACCGTGCTTCTTTCCTTTTTCCTCCCCAGTGCAGCAAAGATGCCATTAAAGTAGGCGAGGGTGGTAAAAGGAAAGCTACAGTTTCCTCACCCCGAGGCTGTATTGTTGTCACGGTGTAGAGCTCAGCTGCTCCAAACAAACTGCTGTCTACCTGCATCCATCTCACCCCATCTACCAGTCCCCCTCTCCTCTGAATTCAGTTAATACATTCAGCCCAATGCACCTACACAACATCCTCCCTGGTTTAAAAATAGCAGTGGATATGATTGATTGTGAGTTGCATCACTAACACTATCAAAGCCTTTGTTGCTAAGGGGATCAGAGTGTGTGACTCAGGATAACACTGTTCATTGTGACTCAGAGAGTGGCCGTCTCTGTTTTTGGGATGTGTGGGGGTGTGGAGGAATGAGATGTGCTGTGTAATCTGTCCTCTGTCTTTTCATTGCTGCTTTACAGCCATCTCAGCGTACCAGAGTTTGGTGTCTGGTGTACAGCGAGGGAGGAGGGACTACTTTAAAAGTCCTGTTTGTCTTAATCAATGCAGATTTTTCAGTTTTCAGCATTGCAGTCATCTCCCCCACTCTCCTGGCCCTGCATGCATCTCTCAAATGATTGTTTACGGGATCACGCATCCGTCTGTTTGATCATCTGATGTTAAATCTCATTGCCAGGTTTATATGAAGCGACTGCAGACAGTGCTCTGTTGACTGGAAATTAGTTTTATGTTCCTGTCAATTATCCAGAGAAGATGTAATTAGATGCTTGTGCCTCACATGGCAAGACTCATCCTTCTCATGACCTTTTTATTTTTTTCTCCCCTCAGTTCAAAAATAAAATTACGGAGGCTTACATAACCCTTTAGTTTTTGTCTTTGAGGTTATTGCCCTGCAGTGTTTACATCTTATCTTATTTGAGGCACTGTTTACTAAACATTTACACTTGATCTTATTCATCTTGAGCCGAGAGTTAGGTGAATTATCTTCAAGGGTGAACTAGAAAACACACTCAAGTGTATAGTAAAGCCAGTAAATGGTACAAAGCTGCAAGGATACAGCTGCGCAAAGAAGAAATATGCTCTAGAAATTTAGACTTCTGAGTTTCTCTTCAAACATTAATACCATGTGACATCACCGAAAGTGTGTCAGAGTGATGTAAGAATTTAGTTATGCGCCGATGGTTGCCCCACTTTTTGGAGCTGAACTCTTCTGTGTGACCTTTGTATATGTTTAAACCGGTTGGATGCAGCCAAGCAGGGCAGCAAATACTGAAGTCCCTGTTTTAACCCAGAAAAATGAGTCAGTCAGAGGGAGCATTTGAAAAGGATGCTTTGTTGTCCTGTTCCAGCAGATTCACAGACATTTATTCCGAGATCGTTTAATAGTAATGTCATAAAAATAATACAGATGGATGTTAACAACAAAGATGACAGAGTGCAACCATTCATGTGAGTCCAGTTCAGGTTGTTCACTACATCTCAGCAAAATTCATAAACTGCCACAGCAGAAACGCTGACAGAACCAGACATAATCTGCCATCGTGTGGATTTCTACAGTGGTGATGTCAGCAGGACGCTTAACTTTTAACTCCCGTAAACATCTCGAGTGAGGTCATCGTGTTGTGGTTGTAGTTTTGCCAGTCGTCAAGCTTAATTCGCCCTAAGTTGTCTGCAGGAGAACCTTTGGCCGCGTTTAACTCACTTTAATGGGATTATATTGCGGCAGCCGGGAAAACGCTGACTTCATTTCTCAACACTCGGCTGAGCTGTTTGTTGACGTCTCGGGCGTAGCTGCGATCTGGGTTCCCTCCTCCTCCTCTCTGTGGCATATCTGATACAGGTGTGGTCCATATTTTGGGCGAGGTGCTTACGTAACATCTGATGTCATCCTTTTTCATTCATTCATGGCATCCAGTTATGCGTACGTGCTGTATGTTGTGGTATTCACTTAATCCAAACCTAACCGTGAGGTGTGAAAAAGTCTGTAGTAGCAACAGACCGCATTGTTTTCATTCACTTCCTCCTACTTTTATGTAATATTACCAAATCCTGTTTGGTGTAGAGTTGTTTCCGGCATATTTTTGGGGATTAGCAGTTGATGAAGTGGTAGGCATTGTAGATGTGCTGTAGACCTGTTTTCCTTAAAGACTTGTAGTGAGTAATCAGAGCAAACAATATAACACACAAAGTCCACACTGAATTCATCGGATCAGCACTTTGGCCAAATTAGGACACAGTGGTGGTATCTGATATTACACATACTATTGAGGTTTAAGGTTACAGAGCTGAAGGCCATATAGTGTGTCATGCACACCCAAAGCAACTCATACACAATGTCCTAATGAATTATGAGTAGGAGGGATGGCACATTAGAGTATGATCTTTGATTAGGTTTTTTTTTGTCTAAAGCTGTTAGATGAGGGTTTCTAGCATGAACAGTTGGTCAGTGATGGTCTTCATGGTAGAAGCAATACCCACAAGAAAGCACCCAGAGAGCACCAACCTTCATCAGGCCATCATCCATGTTTGATCTCCCCTAAAGTTCATTAACAGGTTTTTCTTTCTTACTTTTCTAGGTTTGAAACATCGGTTGTTTTGGTTTTACCCAACTTACTCCAGACTGAGCAGGCCTCCAAAAAGTGCCTCTTTATTTCCTCCCTATCACTAAAAGTAGTTGGGATCGGCTGAAAGGTGGTATGCGAATATATCGCTGTCCCACTTTAATACGGGAATCCAGAATATTCTCTCGGGTTTAGCAACTCAATTGCTTTAGAAGTAGAAGCTGTGGTCAATCTGTCATCCCAGGCCCAGTGACTGAAAGGCCTCCTGCCACATGGTCGTATGGGCACGTGGAGAGCGTGTATAATATAGGTCAGCATTGTGCAGCGTTGCAGCTCTGTCCTGGTCACTCTGGGTTTGTCCCCCTCTGTCTCTCTCTCTCTCTCTTTCAGTCCCATCTGTTGGTGACAGGCCAGCTCCAGCCCTCCATCAATGTCAGATCTCACTCTCTCACCCTGTTTGTTTAGAGAGTGAACAGCATGGGAGGGCAGTTCAGAATGTGCCACTGACAAAATACCAGGCGTTGGGATGGAAAAACACATGTGTTCGCCCAAACTGATTCAAAAATAGATTTGAACAGTCAGTCATGTGATAAACAGACAGGACACAGGGCGAAAGTGGAGCCTAAAAAATGTGATTTATGCACCAATTTCCAAGCTCTCTCAGATTAATATTATTATTTTTTTAAAGATGCCTTTCTTCTTGCTTCAGTGCATCGGCCATGTCCGGTGGTCACTCGGCTCAGAACATTTCGCCCTCGGCCTGCGGATTTGTTTGCTCCAAAGCTTCTTAAAAGAGCTCATCCAGCTGACCGACCCCTCAGGCAGACCAGCCTGCCAAGCTCGACTGACTCCAGGAATAGGTCTTGTTGTGGGTCTCCAGATTTAGTATTTGTACTGTTTTAAAACTCCCTCCCCCCTATTTTTGGTAGAAACTTCATTATATTCAGGCACCCATGCAGCGAAAATGATCATTTGGTTGTTTAAATGCAGCCAGAGGACGACGTGTTTAAGATCTCGAGTGTTTCGTCAGCGTGTGGCTTTCTCTTGCTCGCATCGAGTGAGACAGCAAAGTGTTCCCTCTAAAAGCTCTCACTGTCGGCCAAACACTGAGTCACACTCTGCAGCAGTAACTTTTACACTGCCTCATGGGAGGAGTAGAATGAAATGTGTCCAAGATGGAGGGAAAAAAACACTTAACAGTTATATTTTTGGGTGTCGTGGTTGACTGGTGTCTGGCCACGACTGTTCTGGGTGTAGTTGAGTCTTCCTGAGTGACTAATCAGAGTCAACTTTATCCAAAAAAATATCCTGTTGTTTGGAGCATCATACAAGTGAAGCTGCCTCTCTTGGCACTGCAGGGCAAACCCACGGTACACTAAACACACAGGATAGGGGCTTATATCCTTAGAAAGATTACAGTGCTGGTGCTGGGGGGGTTGTGTTGTAATTACTGTGTAACATCTTAATGTAGACCCCACAGAGGCTGCTGTGGAAATTGTGCAGTGAGGATGGCAGAAAATTGTCTGTTCCTGAAATAAAGACCTAGAACAAAGAGTGGCACAGAAAATTACAGTGTGTGGAGCATGTGATCGCACAGTCACATGGATTTTCCTGCACTTGAAGGAGCTCGAAACAGTTGCAGGATTCGAGCTATGAATGTGTTAAGCTACACTGTTACATAATGGATCGTTTTGACTGTCGAGATGTTTTTAAGCCTCCTGTTGGTTTGTTCGTCTCAGCTGCAGTTTTTGGATCCCTCACGTGGTGTTTTTAAATGTATGTGTTGTGTTTTTTTCCCTCCAGGCAAAGGAGATCTTGACGAAGGAGTCAAACGTCCAGGAGGTGAGATGTCCGGTGACGGTGTGCGGCGATGTGCACGGACAGTTCCACGACCTCATGGAGCTGTTCAAGATCGGAGGGAAATCTCCAGACACAAACTACTTGTTCATGGGAGACTACGTGGACAGAGGATACTACTCTGTAGAAACCGTCACTTTACTAGTAGCACTTAAGGTAGGTCATAATTAGAGGGGAAAAACAGTCCTCTCATATTTTAGGTGTTTTTAAAACTGAAATTAACGTGAAGATCTCTGCTCGTGTTTCAGGTACGCTTCAGGGAGCGCATCACAATCCTCAGAGGGAACCATGAGAGCAGACAGATCACACAAGTGTATGGCTTTTATGACGAGTGCCTAAGGAAATATGGAAACGCCAACGTTTGGAAGTACTTCACAGACCTTTTCGATTACCTCCCCCTCACGGCCTTGGTAGACTCTCAGGTGAGGATACTCATTGGTTAGGTTCACAGATAAGAGATTTTTTTTTAAATGATGCTTAATGTTCTCACAGAATTTATTGTTTCTTTGGATTGAACCGTGTAACATTATCAGTGAAGGAAATACTGGTTAATGAGAAAAATGTTTTCTTCCCTTCCAGATTTTCTGCCTTCATGGAGGCCTGTCACCATCCATAGACACATTGGATCACATTAGGGCACTGGACCGTTTACAAGAAGTACCACATGAGGTAAAAATGATACTTTAATGTGTCTAAACTCAGACAACAATAACATAATCCTGATTAATAGCTAATAATTCAGTACATTTGCACTTTAAAAATGATAGTGACGATCAGTAAATAGCAGCAGTATGGTGTTGGTGCTGACTTCCTGTCCTCCTCTTCCTCTTTGCCTGCAGGGCCCCATGTGTGACCTACTGTGGTCAGACCCTGATGACCGCGGTGGCTGGGGCATCTCTCCCCGAGGAGCTGGCTACACATTTGGTCAGGACATCTCGGAGACCTTCAACCACGCCAACCGCCTCACACTGGTGTCCCGTGCCCACCAGCTGGTTATGGAGGTGTGTATTGATGCACATTTTATTTTGGAATCTGCTGCTGAGAATACTGTAGTTGTGGAATTGAAACAACAACACTCTCATATCGAGTTCAGACACATGTAGATTTGCATTACATTATCACTTCTTCTTGAATTATACAGCTGGATTGAATAATGCATCTGCTTCCCTCAGGGCTACAACTGGTGCCATGAGAGGAACGTGGTGACAATATTTAGTGCTCCCAACTACTGCTATCGCTGTGGCAACCAGGCAGCTATCATGGAGCTAGACGACACCCTCAAATACTCCTTGTAAGTACATTAAAAAAAAACTTCATGGTGTGTAATTTTCTCAGGCTTTGAAGAGTATGAAGTGCTGCATAATTAAATCTCAACTCTAATTATAATGTGAAATATTGATGACATGTATTATGGTTTAGAATATGTATGACCTCAAAATAACATCTCATGTCTTCTTCTACTCCTTGTTTACTCCAGCTTGCAGTTTGATCCCGCACCTCGCAGAGGGGAGCCTCACGTCACCCGCCGCACCCCAGACTACTTTCTGTAAACTCCAACGTTTGACCCCTTGTACAGTCAAGTCCAGTATTGCCATGATATACGACTTCCTGATAACAACATGAATGAAGAATTGGGAGGGTGGGAGATTGTGTGTTTGGGGGGGGCGGAGCTACACAGCAGTGCACATTGTATATCCACACAAAGACCTATTTAAGCATTTAGCAAAAACAATGTCTGTGTCTATGGATGGACCAAAAAGGTGTGTGCCATAATCATTACAATATTCATTGCTGAAGACTTGTATTGAAAAATCTCCCCCACTATATAAAACAACAGTGATGTTTAAAATTCCTTATCCTGTACCTGTGTAGCTGGACTGATGGCACAGATGGTCCAAGACAAAAAAAAAAAGTTTTGCTACTTTAAATACGGCTGTTTGAGTCCCACATGCCATGGCTTATATTGAGATCTGAACATGATCTGTTTGCACTTTTGTAAATTTAAAGAAATGTAACATATGTCAAAAGATAAAGATTTCACACTACAGAAGATTTTTTTTTTTCCTTTTTTTGATTTTTCTTTTTTTTAATTACAAATAAAGCCCCCATCAGGCAAGTTTTACACAAGGTTTTCTTTGTCCTGTGAAACTTTTGAGGAAAACCCTTCTTACGCAGTCACCCAGCTTGGTATATATGATATGACAGATGATGGAGTGTTCATCCACATCAACTCACTGACGCCCTCTGAACTACAGAGTCTGTATTAACCAAACAATTTGAAGAATAAAGATGAAGGTGGCTTCTTGATGTGAATGTGCTGTTGTCTTTCTTTCTTTGCCCTAGAGGCTGATGACTAGTGTTACAATTTGACTTCTGAGCTCCCTTTGACCTGTGATTAATTTTGAATATAAATTGGAGGTCGGTTCATGAACCAGCAAGCAGGTCAGCTGTCTGGGCTGCAGGTTGGCTGGCAGGGCTACGACTGAGGGTGTAATTAGGGATGTGTATTTTGGAGAGGTTTGTCCACTGATGACCTTCATCTTGGAAAGTGCCACTGTGGTGATAATTGAACTGTCTCACAGTTAGATGGCTGGGAAGAGATCATGTTTCCTACAAACCGATGACAACATTTAGCAGTGTTTTGCTAGTGATGAAGGACCATAAATTAACCAACAATTTATGTATAGGAATGATAGTTTGTACTCAAGTACATACTAAAAAAATTGACTGTTTTAACCAGAACTGGGGAAATATTGGACTAACTACATGATGAGTAAATTTAACCAAGTGAGATGGGTTGTGTTTTTGCAGTCTTTTGTTTTTATTGTTTTCCCACAACATTTTGTCATTTTTAACTTCTTGCAATTTTGTTTCACTCAGTATTTTGTTTTTTCCAAGTATTTTCTTGCTTTTGGCCAATCTTTTGTAGTTTTCACACAATATTTTGTTGTTTTTAACTAGTATTTGCATAACTAACTGCAAGCATGCAGTTAGTCTGATATTTGCCTAGTTCTGGGTTAAAACAACCCAGCATTTTTAGTGTGTATGAATGTGGTGATCTTTGATTCATAATTCTTGGTATTTTTGGTCCCTGTTATTACTGGGTCTAGTTAATAAACTGTTACTGTTGAGCTCTTCCAGAAGTTTAATTATGCAAATGAAAACAACACACAATTGTGGAAGATTTAATGACTTCGGTTTTATAGCTGTTGTCATCTAAAAATAACAGCCATAAAAAATTAACTTTTCATTTTGGTGTATTATTTGAAAAGAAAAAAGAAAAGACAGTGCTGCAATATTTAGAAATGGATTAAGTAGGTTCAGTCATGGTGGAGAGCGTTCAAGGAGCACGTGAACGCACCATGGAATCAGCTAGAAACTAGGATCTGTAATAAGGAAAAGGCGCCACTCCATGGCAGCTTAAATTAGTACAATAAAAACTTCAGCTTGATGAATATGATGCACAGAGACCTAGATCTTATTTTCCACCAATTTAAAAGGTTCTGAACAAGAAAAGCATCAGTAACTGTTTAACAAAATAATAATTTGCTGTCTCAAATAGCTCTAAATCTTCAGTACTTCTTTGTTTACTTTTATTCTACATGTTCTTGCTTTTGATTGTATTGTATTTTATTTTTAGTTTACAAGAAAACTCTACTTTAACACATTTTACGTTATTTGTGTATTTATTATTTTTCTTCCTCTATTTTTCTTTGTGCAGAAGACGCTGTAAGTATTTGAGCATGTCTCTATTGATATTACTGTTGTGTGTTTAAATGTTAGCCTTTCTTGTAAGGGGGACTGACCACTAATTACATTTTTTATGTACATTAGATTATTTTTTTTTTAAAATACAATAACGCTATTAATCCCAAATGGAAAATTAGAGTGTTGAAACAGCATACATACATATTACACACAAAGTACTTGTAAAAATAAAAGAAAATACAAAGAAAAATAATAATATGCTTAAATGGAGATGTATGTTCATAAGTGAGGGTTGAAACACCTTATTATATTTAAAAATATTTGTAAAAATTACTGGTAAAACACATTTTTATTATTTTTAATAGGTGTAGCGATAAGCACTGCAACCATTTTAAATTTCGTTGAATAACCTGAATGTCATTCTCAAAAATACAAGCCTTATAATACATGATACATAAACCAAATGAAGATTAGTTCGAGGTGCTTAGCTGGAAATAAATAAATTGGGTTTAGCTGCCTCGCTGCGGCCGCCCCCTCTTTCCCTTGGTGTCTGACAAAGCGACCATCAGCCTCCGGGCGGCAGCTCAGCACCAGGTTGATCAGAGACTTCCAGCCGCTGTCGGTACCTCCGCGTCTGTCAGGCCCTGCTGTTGATTACAGAGGAAAGAGAAAATCACCTCTGGATCTGCGTTGAGGAAACAAAACATTTACGGTACGTGGCTTTACAACAGCGAGTATGTCGTTTTTAAAAAAAAATAAAGTTGGAGTGAAATAGATTTGTATAATTTGTTTACATGTTTGAATAGCCTGGGTAAGGTTGCTAAGAGGCCTAGCTGAAGCCTGGCTAAGGTTGCTAAGAGGCCTAGCTGACGTCGAGAGGCGCTACGTAGAATAGAATAGAATGAAACAGACGTGAACGTTTAGCTAACATGCTAGCATTGTGCAAGGTAACGCTAGCCACCTGGTTAGCTCGCTGTTTTGTTTGCATTAAAAAAAACACCCACATGCGAGATTTATTTTCATTTTTAAGCAATAACGACCACCCTTAATGGCCAGTTGTAAACTGTGTCCAATAGTTAGTACTTGGCTAGCTTTGCCGTGATTTAGCTAGCTAAATGTCCCGTTTGCTAGCTTGCGTGGTAACGTTAGCGCCTGTGTGGTTAGCTGCTCTTGCTAATAACAAAACCCGCGTTGATAACTTGCTTTTAATAATTTGTATTAAGTTTGGCGTTAATGTCATCGTCAACTATCTTCAGCCATCACGCCAATATTAGCTAAAGTTAGCTCGGTGTTGTCAGGCGGTAGACTGTATGGGTCTAACCCAATGTAGAAGGATAAGTGATGGTACTGTTAGTTCACGTTGTTGGTTAAACAGTCTCGTTTCAGCTACGTAGGTGTAATAATCTGTGCTCTCTTCTACAGATAATGCCCACAATAAAACTACAGAGCTCCGATGGGGAAATCTTCGAAGTGGATGTTGAGATAGCCAAACAGTCTGTCACCATTAAGACCATGTTAGAAGGTATGACTTTCAAAACAAACTTTTGAGTACATTTTGTGAATTCACAAGTTGTTTTTACCCCTACTTAACTAATTTATTATGTATATTTTAATTAAATAAATGCTCTTGACATATACACTACTGACTGATGGTGTTCATTGATTCTTCAACAGATTTGGGAATGGATGATGAAGGAGATGATGATCCAGTTCCTCTTCCCAATGTGAATGCGGCCATCCTCAAGAAGGTGCAGTACATACACAGCTATAATGGTTAATCTAAAGTAGATTGGTGTCGAGAATGAGGTATGACAGCAGAATTCTCATTAGCCCTTTTCGATTTAAGTAGTCCTAAGGCACCGGCAGTATGCTGTCTTATTTTATTGCTAAGTTGTTTTTGCCAAGAACCAGTTACATTTATGGGAGCAGAACGATGTGAAGTACATGTTCAAGCTTGTGCTCCAAACCTGCAGTTATTAAAACATGAGTGTTCAGCTTATAATTTGCAATAAGTTCTATCTCACATCTCTAAAAAAAACAAAAAGAATAAAACAAGTAAGTCAAACTAGGCACACTGTAATACTAGACAAGGAGTAACTATTTTAATATGGGGATTTAACCTCCGGTGTGAGTTGGTAGATGCCGTACATATTTGGTTACCTTGGTTATATTTATTTTTGTGTGTGTGTTTTCCCCCTCAGGTGATTCAGTGGTGCACTCATCACAAAGACGACCCTCCTCCTCCTGAGGACGATGAGAACAAGGAGAAGAGGACAGACGACATTCCTGTTTGGGACCAGGAGTTCCTCAAAGTGGACCAAGGCACCTTGTTCGAGCTCATTCTGGTAAATGCATTTTGCATCTCGTCGCATTTGCTTTGCATCGACCTACATTAGTTCCTGGGAAGTTGCCACTAACCTTAACCACAAATGTTAAATGTCAACCTCCCTTCACACAACTGAATGTTAACCAGAAACTAAATTTTTCAGTGTTAATGTTAATGGGTGAGGTTTTTCTCTCCAAGTATTAAGATTGTTAATTTGTGGCCCTGCGACACATACTCGCACACACAAGAACAGTGTTTCATGAACACATGGTTTCGTGCAATCTATCAGTTGTTTATCTGGTGTGAAGCCACTTCCTTTATAGATTGATCTTACAAAAGTTAATGTAGAGAATTACAAAAAAAACCCCTCTCTGAAACACTTGAACTGGCTCTGAAATGTGTCTGTACCCTTTCATACTAAGTTGTCATTGCAGTTTGTATGTTTTAATGCCTCCTTCATTAGCTACACGTGAAGCTCCTCTTGCCTGTGGTCTGTTTATTTCACTGGATGGGTTCATTTGGTTAACAGAGATACAAGTGCTACAGCTGAAAGATGGCTGGCTGGGACTGAGGTGGAAAAACAACAGGTAGTGATCTTAAATGGATTTGACCATGTGAGAGTTTACCTAAGCAGGGCCCAGGAGGGGAGAGGTTGAGAAATGTGGTGTTGGTACATGTGTGGGCTTCCAGGATTTGAAGTGCAGATCTCAGTGTCAGTAACTTGAGTTCATTAGCCCCCCTCTGGCTTTCTGAATGTGTTTACAACTGTAACACTAGAGGATGCTGGAGAGAAGCTTTGTCAGTGATCAGCAAATGGATTATATGTGAGGTTTAATTGGTTCCTGCAGGAGGAGAGTTTACTGGAACTGAGTGGGAGTGGACTTGATGTTTTGTTGTTTGTTGTGATGTTTAAGTAGGCCTGGGAGATATATTTGAAATTAAAATGACAATATTAAGAACGCTTTTGGCGTCTCTATAATTTTATTATCACTATGACTCCACAGATGGTCAATAGACGATCATATAACCACATTTTAAGCTTGATCTGGCCTCAGACATATTAGAGTTGTAAGGGGTATGTTGTATTGAATGGAGACTGTAATTTCTAGTGGCAAGCAAAAGCACATCTTAAAAATGCTGAGGTGCTGACTCAAAGGGCTCCAGCAGCAGGAAAACTGAGGCTGGCTGATATGACAAATGTAGCTGTCCTACTTTAATACATGCAACATTCCCGGTGTACTGCTTTGTGACTCCTTTAGTTTACCTGCTTTAAAACCCAGAATGATGTCATATATTAATGTCTCTGTAGTGTTTTGTGGATCCACTGGTCTTCAAGCTCCTGGATTAATAACTCAAACCAGCCTTTTTGGAGTCATTTCTTTGTTTACGTCACAGCTCCTTGTTGCTGTTTATTTGTTGTCTCCACAACAGAAAATCCTCAGTCACTCGTAGTGTTGTCACTTTTACAGTGTTTGTTGGCACAGATTTAAAATAACCTCGGCACCAGAAAGACGGCAGCCTTTTACAAAGTCGACAAAGTTGTTGTCCAGAGAGTATAAAATGAGAGATTAACGTTTGCTGGCTCTGTCCCACTGTCTGGTACCAGCTCTACTGGACTCTCCTTTGGTACCGGATTGATCGTCTCCATGACAGAGGATTATACTGCCTCTGTAGCTGGTTGTCAGGTGAAGGAGGGGAGAGTTATTGAAGTAATCTTCAGAGTAACTGTTGTGGTGTCACAGAAAGCAAATATGTTGTTAATTTGTGAAGTTGGAGCTCATTTAAAAATGTGCTCCAACAGTTGTGGAGATGTGAAGTCCCACTACAACCTCCGGATCTTTTTATCGTTTTTTTCCACACATTGTAGAAACTTGTGACTATCACTGTGTTGGCTTGTGGGTACAAATATTTGTGTGCCATTGTAGTACTTGCTAGTACCTGTCGGGACTATTGATACCATTATGGTGTGCTGATAGGTCAGTACGGTTTAGGTTTAGCTCTGCTGGATCACAAGCCAAACTACTTCAAATGGTCTGATGTGCTTACATATGGAGCAGGTCATCACAGCTTTTATATCAACTTTCCAGCCCTCACTGGAATGAATATCTCAGTTTTGAAATCCTGTCTCGCTTTCTAACTCTTGATTGTCCCTGTTGTCTCCTGCTCAGGCTGCCAACTACCTGGACATCAAGGGCCTGTTAGATGTCACCTGCAAGACGGTGGCCAACATGATCAAAGGCAAAACCCCGGAGGAGATCAGGAAGACTTTCAACATCAAAAATGATTTCACAGAGGAGGAGGAAGCCCAGGTACTCACTCCATCCATTCATCCATCATCTGTCTGGAACGATACCTACATGATGCTGTGTTTCTGTGGAAACTCAAACGTCCCTGTTGTCTCCCACAGGTACGCAAAGAGAACCAGTGGTGTGAAGAGAAGTGAAGGGGAACATCCAGCCAACACTACCACACTGAAAAGGATTGTCCCTGCTAACTGGTTGCACTGGCGTTGTTCATACTTGTTAATATTTACATTTAGTATATTTAGAGCCACGCCCCCTCCCTCCACCTCTCCTTCCACTCTCCCCTACTTTCTGTATACCAATTAATAGCATGACCATTTTAACTTGCCTGTGTGGTGTTAACTTAATGCTACCAAGATCTTTCTCTGTTTCCACACACTCATGTTGTTTCCACATAAAATGAGTAGTTCTGGTTTTATGGCTTTGTACCTCTTCAGATTTCAAAGACGGTCCTTTCAGATTTTTTCCCTTATTAATCGCTCTGGTTGTCTTTTTTACTGGACATGTTTTTTCTCTTAGGTTATTTGATTTAAATAGATAAAATGGCTTTTTTGACAATGGAAATTCAGAGGGTCAATATGTTTATTTTTTGCTCTGTAAATGCATCTGTTTTGTGAAAACCATGTTAAGAGGAGCTGTTTAAAGAGAGGAAAAATGGCGTTTGAATTAGGAAGAGGTTTTGTTTTTATTCGGCATATTGTCCCTCGGACTCGAAGTACTTGTGTGTTGTCACACAGCGTTGGGTAACTCATTCCTAATTCATGTTGTATTGAATGGGAAATTTTTCTCAGATGAGCTTTGATGCTGGTTTTTTTGGATGATCAAACATTGAAGGAGTAAATAAAACCTATTAAATGGATGGTGTCGATATTGAATTTCCACCTGAGACATGGACAAGATACTCAAAACACTTTATTACATCAAACAAAAAACACAAGTAATACATCAGAGGGCTTTCAAGGCGTTTTAAAAAATACAAAAGACGTCTTCGAGGTGTTTCTCCCGCTACCCGACCTGAACATCCTCGAAATTCATAACAAGCTATTTCTAGCACAAGAGCTCTCTCTGCTGGAGGAAAACCAGGTTTGCTGTACAAAAAAAAAAAAAAGCTCAGCCTACAGTTGTGTCCGGGGTTGTAAAGCTGAGTCTGAAGCTGCGAGCAGAACAGTAAATAAAAACTATTTGAAAACTCAAAATGTGTTTTTGTTACATTAAAGTGGAAACATGCACAGATTGAGAACAAAAGATATAGTTTGGACGCTGCTGCAGTAACACTTGGACCAAAAAGAGACAGACACAAAATGTATTGCTTTAAGAAATGGTAGAAACTAAAAGATTTTTTTTTTTAAGTTGTTCAACTTGTTTTTGTCTTTTTTTACATAAAAACATATAAAAAGTTTAATTATAATATAAAACTTTACAACACAATGCAATATAATAATAGTACCCATTTGGTCTCAGATTAGTTGGCGGAGCTGCAAAAATGTTCAAAGAAAAACAGACGAGACTTTTCTCTGAGGGTTTCCCCGCCAGAAAAAACATCTGACCTAAAAAAAAAAAAAAAAAAAAAATCACGAGTCGTACAAAAATACTAAAAAATGAAAACAGAAAGGTAACGGTTGATGAAGCCAGAGACCGACAGCCTGAAAGTGCCTCAGAGAAGAAACTTGAAAGTGGGATTTCTGTAAATATATATGTAAGTGATGAGGAAGCTGCACAGGTAGTTGGAAAACTGAAGTCAGACAGTTGGCAGTGAAAAGAAAAGTATCCGTTCCTCTTGAAATCTGGTCAGGCTGCATGGTTGTTGGTCTCTGCTCCCCTCTGATGGTTTGGTGTGAGTCATAAATAACGATGCATTCAGGGGGTAACAATGTAACAGCTGTGGGAGGAGAGTGTGCGACTCCTGAACTTGTGTTTGGGAACGTGTCGACGTGGTTCATTCGTTAAGAGCTCATTTAAGTTGATTGTCATGGAGGTCGGCGGGGACGAAAAGACAAGGAAAAGCACCAAATTGCTGCTACTTACAGAGGAGAGCCGAGTCGCTCCAGTTAATCTGAACTGCAGCAGATGGAGCCAAAGAACCACAGATCATATTAATTTAGCCACTGTACAACTAGGACACTGTGTGGTCTGAAGATGTTAGGTTTTCAGGGACTGGATCCTTCAGTGGATCTGAAAATATCAAAAACTAGGACGAGTGTAATTAGAACCAAATGTGATGTGACAAATGTATAATGGAAATTGGTAAACGGGCTGTCTGGCTAATGGAAATAACCACATATCTGGTAAAAATGGGGCCGTTTTGTACATTTCCAGACAGGAGTTGATGAGGACCTCCAGCCTCTGAACGGAGACACAGCTACAATCTCAACTCCAAAAACTCCTTTATAAAAATAACATAAAACAATAAAAAAACCCAAACAAAAGAACCACTGGGTGTCGTATGTAAGGACGAGGGCAGGTGATGAGGATGATGATGCTCGTGGCTCTGGAGGAAGCTGAGGCGAGCGGGACGTGCTCACTGAGTCTCTGTTAGCACTTTGAGAGAAAGTCCT
>OOFC01029346.1:20774-31589 GCA_900323345.1 Pseudochromis fuscus | reverse complement strand
TTGTGAGTCAATAGTGCAAACCACTACTCCCACTTGCTGCACTGACTTTATCAACATGTGTTATTTTTCTTGCAATATTACCCCAAATATCATTATTACACTCAATCATTATTGATTATTAGTTACATTTCTGTGCAATATTGTGAAAATCTTGTTCCACTTCAACCAACTACAACAACTTAATTTATCAGAAATATTTATTGATAAATAAAATATATAATAGTATTTGTTACATGTGTTTTCAACAGGCTGCCTTTGACCTAACATACTTACACACTTTAGATACAAGTATGGCAACATTTTCAATGAAGGACTTATTGTAATGAAATGTTTTTACAGTGTGATATTAGTATTTATACTTGGGATCTGAGTACAACTTTAAACCTGCAGAGTACCAGCTTCACTGTTACTGAATGTTAATGATGTTGTCACTTTCCTCCAACCAATAGTTGCTTTGGAAATATCAATAAACAGAAGAATCTTGTTTTATCCTAATTAAGAGTGTTTCTGTTTTTAACACAAGTAGCTCTTTAGTTGAATTTTTACATCTCTATAGCTGATTAATCTATTACAGATTTATATTGTTGCTGATGTTTATCGATGCAACTTGTTCGGATCCACAGATTCTTGTCATATTCTGCTGCCCTTTCAGTTAAATTAAATTAAAACATTAAATGATCATTTTCAACATTATCTCCACTTCCACTCCTCCCTCGACCATTGGGAACATAAAATCCTGTGGACGTCTCCACATGATGAACAGAAATATACCAGAGAACCACATGATGGTGATAAAGTTCCATTTTATTCATTTCAGGGAAGCAACGGTGATGAAGTTATGCGATTAATTTCCAATTGGTTTAGTGTCAATAGGCCACAAGTAAGAAGATAGGTTATGGTTTCTGCAAACTATTAGTGCCAATTAATAAAAATATTACAGGTCAAAATAAATATCACTTTCTGCTACAAATGTTTCAACATTTTAATACAGTTTTTTTTTAATTACAGAATGACACTCAGTTATGTTGTACATGGGGCTGGTTCACTTTACATTGTTGGTTTAATGGCTGGGAGCTACAGCAGCACTACAGACAGTATTATGAGTATAAAGCAAATATATTAGCGGATGTTGTAAATACTCAGCACATAAACCGAGGATGATATTCACACAATCCTTCCCTGAAGGAGCGGACGGCTTTCTCCTGGGGACTGTCGACTCAGCAAGTTCCACAACAGCAAAGGCACTGACGTTACCACAGAGCTGCCTCCATTACCGCCCGCACCGTCCTCTCTCAGAGGCTGGTACTGCTTGAACCGCCTGTTCAGAAACATGACACAGGTGAAACATTAGCAGCATTTCCCTTGTGAGACTAAGTGAAGCTCATGAGAAAAATAACACTGTCAACAAAACACTGAAACTTTTCCCTGTAACACATTCATAGCAAGTAATTTTTCACAATAAATAAAACTAAAATTAACTTTAAAAAAAAAAAAATTACTTCCAATATATTAAGCTTACTTTGCGCAACTGTAAGGAATAGTTGGAACATTTACAGAGATACTTATGGAGTATTGTGTTAGGGAATAAGTATCATGAGGTGGAGACAAAGTTTAAAAATGTACGCACTAGCACTAGCACTCATTAATTCACATTATATCTTGTTTTATGTATTTTAAATATTAAATGACATCTTGTAAGTTTCCTTAGGTCTTGTCTGCTGCTGGAAGGTAAAACATCAGCAGTACCAAGACACACTATTGACATTTTTACACATTGACTTAATGAAACAAACACAATATATACTGTGTTAATTAGTGTGTCTTGGTAAATATATTTTCCACAAATTACATTGAATTATTGATTTAATAAGTTGGAATAACTTAGTGTTAATTTGTATAAAGAGAGAGGTATAATTTGTAAAAATATAGTAGTAAATATTTTTCTACTGTGCTACAGTGTGGTACTTTTAGTTGTGGTGTTCCTGAAGTATAACTCGTTAGACCTCCTACAACTGCATATGTAAATGATATGTTGTTAAATGTTTTTTTAACCTGATATTTGTTTTGATGTTATTACTGAGTTCCTGGCATAGCTAACAGACCAACCCAAAACTACAGCACCACCAACACCTCTGCTGTTCTTGCATTGACAAGTCACAATATCTCATGTAGGAACGGTCAGTTTGACCCAAATTACCATGTATTTAAAATATGAAAGAGGAAAAAAATTTTGCTGCTGTTAAAAGAAACATAAAAAGACAAATAAATGAGTCAAGGCTACTATTTAACATAAGTAACCAGAATAAAAAGTTTGTCATTATTGCAGCCTACGTGCCTTCAACTTGTTTCTCATTTCATATTTTCCTTATTAACCATTTTATTTTTATTTTTTACTAATTTTAGCCATGAATTGATTTATAAAACTCACCTGTACATCAAACCAATGCAACAGACTACACAGGCAAGAACCATAACACCGAGCACTGTAGCAGCAGTTCCAGCTGGAGAACCACCGGAGGCTGAAAGGGAACAATACCGTTATAAATATATACAACTGAGAAGAAATAACCTGTAGATTCACCTGTACATTTTAAAGTTTACTATTTATTTATCTTCCACTCACCTAGTGCTACATTGACTCTAGCGCTTGCCACAGCAAGACTGACGTCATTAGTCAGGGAGACATTCAAACAGAAAACTCCAGACTCGTTGAAGAACTGACGAAGGATCATCTGACAGTCTGGAGAGGGTGAGGCTGCATTACAGATGGTTTCTACTGGTGTGATACAGTCTGCATCAGAAATGACAGTGCAGACCTCGCTTGGCAAACTACAGGAATGAGAGTGAAGATGTTGTTAGAAGGAGAATAATCAGAACTCCATGTGTACCAAAGATAATACACAATAAGAAATTACACAATCCAGCCTCATAAACAGATACTATAATAAGTATTCATGTTGTATTAAATAGAAAAAAAACAAAGCGATCAAGTGTGCAACTACCCACCTTCCCTGGCAGGAAATGGTGACATCCACAGCGTTTTGATTCAGCTCAGTTGCCATTGCTACAACACTGGACACCTGTACAATCTCTACACTCTCAATACCCTCTGCAGGGATGAAAGAAGAAGAAAGAGAGATTTTAACTCTACTAAATCAAACAGTCTCACTTGAAGCTTAAGTGAAATATAATGTATAATGTGCAAAGTGGCATAATAACAAAAACTGTGTTGACTTACGGACAACATCTACAGAGGTGGCGAGGGAGCCATAACGATAGACCGTACAGTCAGCTGTCAGCTCTGGTGCTTGTCTTTTAGCCACAACAAGGGCAACCTGAGCTGGATCTGCTTCCACTTCAGCTTCTGCAGGAACAGCCTCGACTTCACCTGAAAAATGTATCGTAATCATTTTGTTTCAAGACCCTTATTTATATGTGTGTACAGTTATGTAAATTTTACAGTAAATATTTACCTGCGGCTGCTGCAGTAGCTGCAACTTCATTCTCAGTTTCCACTACTTCAGCCTCAGTGTCAGCTTCAGCTGCTGCTGCCTCTTCTACAGCTGCAGCCTCAGTGGCAGCAGGAGCTGCTGCATTATCAGCAGGTGCTTCTGCTTCAGCCTCGACAACCTCTGCGGCAGCTGCAGTTGCCTCAACAGCTTCAACAGGTGCGGCAGCATCAGCATCAGCTTCAGCATTAGCGGCCACATCAGCTTCTTGCTCTACAGCTACATCTGCCACAGGAGCAACAGTGACAGTTTCAATGACCTCAGCTGCAGCTTCTTCTCCCTCTGCATCAGGGGCAACTGAAGCAGCAGCAGCATCAATCACAGCCACATTTTCTTCAGCTGCATCTGCCACTGCTGCAGTGTCTTCAACAGCAGCTGTATCAGCATCTGCTGGCTCTTCAGCTGCAGGTGCGACAGAGGCAACAATGGCCACATCTCCAGCTGTAGCATCTGTCTCCTCTGCAGCAGCATCTGTCTCCTCTGCAGCAACATCTATCTCCTCTGCAGCAGCAGCATCTCCTTCTGCAGCAGCATCTGTCTCCTCTGCAGCAGCAGCATCTCCTTCTGCAGCAACATCTTCTACAGCAGCATCTCCTTCTGCAGCAGGGACAACAGCTGCATCTACCACTGCAGGGGCCACCGAGGCGACCTCTACGACCTCTGTGTCAGCATCAGCAACTGCTTCTCCATCCTCTGCGTTTGTGGCTGCATCGGCAGGCTGCACAGAGGCAGGAACATCCAGAGCGATTGCATCTCCTCCCTCAGCTGGTGCTGCTGCAGGGGTGGAGGCCATCACAACTACTGCTGGAGCAGCGGAGGCATCAATAGGAACAACTGAAAAACAAACACAAAACTACTGAGCAGAGCAGCACATGTGGAGAAGCCAGGAAAAAAAGATTAATTAGCTTAAAACCTCACCAGCAGTTGGGTTTGCACAGTTGGGGATGCTTGCCATGAGCACCACCTGAGGTTTGAAGGTCCCAACTGCAAGGTATGTGTGTGTGACGGTGCGCTCTCTGGAGATCAGAGTACCACTGTTGTCACCAAAGTCCCAGCTGAAGCTGATCTCTGCGTTGTTCAGATACTGGCTGGGATCGTGGATGTTGACGGAGAAAGCGATGGCCTGGTTCTGGATGAAGTTCTGATCGGCCTGGTTTACATCGTTGACTTGGGCGAGTGATATGGTGAAAGGAACCTGGTCTGATGACAGAGCAACAGATGTAGAGTTGTTGTAATTGTAAATGTTACAAATCTTTCTCCTCAAGTTAGAGCTTAGAAATAGTTTGATAGGTAACCTGTGATGGTGAAGACTGTGGAGGCGTAGCCGAGGGGGACGAACTTGTCTCGGCCACGGCAGTGATAGATGACAAGCTCCATGTTGTAGGAGCCCAGGGGGATGTTGTCTGTACCGATGGTGAGAGAGGAGGAGGGTCCATCTGCCACCTGCCAGTAACGCCCTTAAAGACAGTAACAAATAAAATATTCAAAGTTGCCGGGGAAACAGTGCACAGCTGTGATCACAGGTCTAACTGTATTTCAACATGGCGTAGCAAATTAGCCAACATGAAATGACTCACACACTGATGACCTAATATAAATATAAATAAAAACTAATAAACAACTTTTTTTTATTGCACAAAAAGCCCCTTATGCCCATTACAGTGTAGTTTATGTGAGATGACATGATATTTTTTTTAGGATTTATCTGAAATGTTAGAGATGATCACAAGTCATGTTCAGCACAGACGGTTGTTTTACTGGAAATGTTTGGTTTGTTGTTAGTGACATAGCCTTAGGCAAATGTTAAACTTTAGTGGTAGAGACTTCTATTTGTAGTTTCAAATCCTTTTTCTATTTGTCTCTTGTCTATAAGGAGATTTGATCTGTGAAAGTCGTCATAGTGACATTTGAAGATTTGGAGACATTTTTGCCCATCATACAAATTTTTTTCAAGTGAACCACAATGTTAAAATCACAATATGTTGCAACAGGCTGATTATACTTTACCCCATGTCTTCCACACAAACACATATTGGGGCTTCCTGTCCTGGCTCCTGGTGAAAGGTGTCCCATCAGGGAACGCTCCAGTCCACTCAGTGTCTCCATCTGGATACACAGCCTGACCCTCCTGATACTCTCGACCTGAAACAGACATCAACCATGGATCAATCACATTGGTTTATTGATCAAAACCAACTGGTTGTGGTTGGTAAGGTAATTTTTCAAGTAGTTCAGGAGCTCATTTTAGCAAGTTACGAATAATTGTAATTGTACTGGATGCTCTATGTGCTTGTTGTTTTGTGCATTTATGAAAAAATGACCAGAAAGTTTATCAATTCTAAAAAAAAAAAAAAAAAAGGTTTCCATAGTAACCCTCACTCTGGAGAAGTCATCTTACCATCGACGGTGCAGTTACGCGCCCACACCACTGTTCCATTGGAGAGCACTGTCTGGTTTGGTGGGAAATTAAGATTAATAGTGAAGGTGGCTCTTGCTCCAGTCAGGGTGGGTGCATCATTCTTAAGGTCAAAGGTTACTTGACCGCCTAGAAAAAAACCCCAAAACATTAGATAAATTTTTTAACATCTTTAGATAAACTTGCAGAAGGAATCATTGTGTTTTGAAAGAGAAAAGATCAACCCTCACCGGACCAACAGTTTCTGAATCTGGGGTCTCCATCTTTCCACACCGGGTACATCCGTGAGTTCCACGATCGGTAACGTGTGAACTGACTTCTTTGCCCTGCAGAATACATCACGTCCCTCATGTTATTCTCAAGTATCCATGGAAACATACACTTTAGTTTTCCTTGTCAGTAGAGTTACTTAAGCTACAATTATAACTGCATATATGAGTATAGTTGAAGTTGTGTTGACTTTTTATAATCCAACCATGAATTCTACATAATAATCAACCTAATGATTAAGATGCTTATGTAAACCCCAGCAGGTTCATGTTGCAGGCACTGATGGGGGTGAGGAGTGTCAGGGTTCTTGGCGGTGGGAGTCACACGACCTGCAATCCCCCTCAATCCCTTTCATGTGACTCTCAGCTGAGCTGCAGCATCAGTAATCCCAGTGAGAGGAATGAAGGCTCACTGGGCTTTTTTTCTCAATGATGTGTGTGTGAGCGGATGTGAATGAGACACTTAGAGAGAACTTTTTAGTTATTATTGCCTAAAATAATCCAACTTAAACATCACTAATATATTTCAGACTTTCTAGCATGAAAAGAAAAGACAGTTTTCTAAAACTATAGAGCACATCTTGGGCGTTTTGTTAAGTTTGTCGTCTTTAATGCAAATTGACACAGGAAATATTGTAATGGTGTAAAATTTTAAAGTTTACACATCTATTTTTTTGAACAGAGTGCAGTGTGTTAGCATGAAACAAGTGTGGAATTGGTGGTAAGTGTGTTGTCCAAACACAGAAACACTTGGTTTACCGGTTTAGTCACGGTAATCCAAATGTATAAATTTTCTTGTAGAGAAACTATGTTGCTACACAGGACATGGATTATAGCAACATAAAATAAAATCATCTTAATAAATAATTTTGATGCTTGTTACATTAAAAAAAGAGAGAAACTGTCGTGTATGAGAGAAAACAGTCCAACATATTTGCTCTGAGAAAAACAATTTAGCAAAATCCAAAAGGTGCATTGAAAACTACACTTTTTGTTAATTTATATCATTCAACTTTTCAGTGACAGATTAACAAGACAGCAGTAGATGTGTATGTTATTACCTTTTCCAGAAATTCACCTGTGGTATGACCGATAACACAGAAAATCTAAAAACTAAAGTTTGTTATCTGTAATTTCTGATGTACTTACTTATGGCGGTGGCCGTGGTAAAAGCCAAAACAAGCAGCACCAGTGTCCTCATCCTGTGTTTGTCTGTCTTCTCTCCGAGCCCCGATCCTCACCCTGCAGTCCTGAACCCCAACACAACTCCCAGACAGACTTAACAAATGTCTCCTCACTCTCCTTAAGAGGGCCTTGGCCCCGAGTTACCATCACCTCTGACATCACTGGGAGTCCTGCAAACTGGCACCTCCTCCTCATAAGTACAGTTTTGATAACTTTTGTTGTGTTTTGCCAGAATAGTTGCTCTAATAGATTTTACAGTCAGTATTATTGTTTTATTATATTTTATATTCTAACCTGCACTAATAGATTTTACTTTATGTGAGCAATATATTCTTAATGGTGAGCCACACTCAGGCCAAAATTCACAATGTCTTTTATATGATTCTGACTCTACATGTCATAAATTCAATATCCGCAATAAAGAGCTCAGGAAATTGTACCGTAACTTACAGAAAGAAAAAAAAATCCGGATGAAGTGCATGTTAATAATTCAAATGGACACAACTGAACAGACATCCTCTCTAAAGTGCATTATTGGAAAATCAATAAATACTTTCTGCACATTGTGAATGAAAATGTTGTACGTGACGTGTGTTTTAGGAATGAGAGCTGTGAGCAAAGCCTCGAGTCATGCCTGTGTTTGACATATGACCTTACAGCTATGTGTGCATGGGCGTCACAAGATGAGAGTGAGGATGGCAAATCAATGGCATCCTTTTATTTCCTCTGCCATTCCTCCGCATCCTGCTGTTCACCTCAGGCTGCAGGATCTGAGCTGGCAGTGATGCAGATACACCCAGCTACTGAAACATTATTACTCCAACCTTTCAATTACACGAAGAGATGAATACAGTCGGCACATTCAGTGAATTCTGTAATTAAGTAAAACACTAAATCAATTTTTCACATATTAATGAAGAAATTATTTCTATCGTTCTCCCAAATCCTCATTTCCCTGATTCTTTTATTTCAACAAATATGAGCCAACTTCATGTATCACATGAGAAATAACATCAATAAATCCTGAAACAAGATATCACTGAAATCATTTATTATTTATGTTATTCAGATGTTCCCGGTCTAAAAACCTATACTCTCTAAAGCTAGAAAAGAGAAGCAACATTTTAATTTAGACTCATAAAACCCATAAGAGATCCACCTAAGTAACCATAGTAACCATAATTTAATATTTTCCAATTGACTAATTCCTCAAAAGGAAAAAAATCGAAAGTTATAAAAGATGAATAAATAGGACTATCTATCGAGTTGTTTGCTTTTTTATGTTTATTTATTTACTTAGGTTGAATGAATAATGATACTTTATTGAGAAAAAAACATTTGATAAGTCATTATGAGCTTACTTATCAGTGATTGTTGATTTTTTTCCCAGTGAAGTTGTCTCATGCCTGTGAGACTGTTCAGGCTGCACTACATGTGACCCCCTCATGTGCTTATGTCCAAGTGCAGGAGGAAATAAATCCTCCCACAGAGCACCTGACTTAACATACCACAAATAGTCAACCACTGGGTTCTCTCCACATTAGTTTCCACTTTTTATTATCTTAACGATTCAGGGAATTTTCGAAACAGAATTTAACGAGGAGTAATTTTAAATCAAGAGAAATGTTTTTAGATATATTCCTGATTATAAAGTCTTGAGGGGTTTTTATTAAATTGCATCTAAACTATTATCTTCTCAAAATGATCTAAATCAAATTATTTGCCTTTACAAAATTCCCAAGTCTCAGATTTTGAGCTTGTGGCCTGAAGTGAATGTAAGAAATAAAAAAGGGGGACACTGACAACCAAAGGCCTGATCAATAAAGCCATCTGGTTTAGAAAAAAACACAGGATTAGACTGACAAACCAGTTCGACCATAGCAAGCAGCACCAGTAATTCAATGTATTTACAACAATGATCCAAATTTGCTCTGTTTGTTCTTCATTTCATTTCCCCGTTGTCACAAACAATCAAAAATGGGACGAAGCATATGCTACCCACAGATGACTTGCCTCAGGGAAGAAAACTCAGCACTGCCACATGTAGTATAAAAACCATCTGACAGCCTAATAAACTGTGTACAGCACCTGTGCCAAGACAACACTGATTTATTGCTCGATGGTGAGGTCCTGTCAACTCAAATCCTATCAGAGTGATTATTTAGGATGTAGCAGATCCTCTTGCCTCCTAACTAACCACATCCACATGAATTATCTCCCAATTTATGAAACCATCACTTTTGGATGTGCACTCAACACCAGGGGAGAAAAGGGACCAATTTAAGTGAAGTATTGGGACATTCAGATCCTGTTCACTTTCTGTTGATTAAACATGATGTGTTTTACAGATGCCAACAAAGATCGTTTGACTATTCAGGTTCCTACCGACAGTTCAGAGAACAAAAATAAGAAGAAACCCACTGACAAAGAAAACCAGGATTTTAAAGACAAAAATAAATCAGCCAGCCATTTATGAAAAAAATACATATTTTCCAGCCTGTCCATTATGACATATACTGTAGCTATGGGGTGAACCTTTAGAAAATACTTCATCCTTTGTATATAAAATGGGAAATACCTTCTTTGTAGTACTCAGAAATGTCACTTTACATATAACTCCTGAGTGGAGATGTGTCGAGCCTGTGGGGCTTTGATCATGTGCAGTATTGGTATGAATGCTGTCTATGTCTGGTGGGACCAACAGAGGCTGTTTCTTCATGCAGCAGAGGACATAAAATGACCTATACAGTCTGGGTTTACTTTTTACAACAAAAGACACATTTTAAAGAAGACATTTGTACTTAATATAGAAAATAAAGTCTGATAAAGATGTTTCTAATAAGAAAGAATATGTATTCAAGTGTCTGCATAAGCCAGTGTGACAGTGAACCAGATCAACCTCTGTGATATGAGGAAGTCTTGTAAACCTGCTGAAACTCAGAGTACACTTCAACGACCTGTTGGGGACTTCACTGCTACAGTTAGTCTGTTAAAAATGACACAGGTCACACATGCTTCACAATATCCCTGGTTTGATTCCAGCTGGGGGCCTTTGTTGCATATTTCACAAAGCTTGGCAGCAGCTCATTTTTGCCCCAAGGCCCCAGAGAGTGTTTAATCCAGTCACCCCACTAGAGGATCACAAAGCCACTGCAGGGGTGCACACATGACCAGAGGGGAAGAAAAGTCAAATTAAATAGACCTTTTCCACTGTTATTATCTTAAATTGCCAAATAAAGGTATATCTGTAATGGTCCTTGTTGCTGCATCTTTTGCTTTTAGTTGCAGCAAGAAAAAAATTGCAGTGTAATAACTATATTGTTACACCACTGTTTTTCACAATCTAAATGTCTGATGTGAAAAATGTTAATGAAAATGGTTCACTTCAAAACCATAAGGAAACATAACGTTAGCACGAATATTATTTGCTTCCACA
>OOFC01029346.1:0-20524 GCA_900323345.1 Pseudochromis fuscus | reverse complement strand
TTTTGTGCTCAGTCTGTCATATCTTATCTTATCTCATCATACTACCACTAGAGAGAGCTAATCACTCTGCTTAACCCACTCCAGTACACAGTTAAATGATGGAGGCCCCACTTAAGGAAGGAATTTCCCATCATACCAGACCATATGATTCATGTGCAGGAATTATTCAAATACAAACAAAACTGACACTTTTATGTGTCTGTTGATTATACGACCAAAATATGTATGAAAACAAATGATTCAGCAACATTAAAAGAGTGTGCTTTTAGAAAATATGCCTTTTATAGTAGCACAGTGGATGGTACAAAATGTTGATTGTTCAGTAGCACTTAACTAATCTTTAAATTGTAACCACTGATTACATTTATATGCAAACAAATAATTAACTTGCTTTTATTGACTAATTTCCTCTATGAATCCAAACTTTGTTAAATTCTTAGGGATTGCATGTATACTATATTTTATACTTCATTCTAATAGGCTGTATATTTCTGTATAGTCTGTGTTCCTTCTCTAGCATAGTAAGAGGACAGTGGTTGTTCTTTGATTCTGTCTCAGCCATGTGAAATATGTAAAAATGTCGTTGTGCGATAAATATATGAAAAACTTTTCTATTTAAAAGGGAAAACACAATAACAAAAAAAAACTAGTGCAATAACAACTACAATAATAAACGGTGCAATATTTTTTTCTTAATGTAAATATTTCCAGAGTAACATGTTTATTCTGCTTTTATACTGTGAAATATGCGTTTTACATTTCACATTTCTCTTCTCCAAAAAAAATCCCTTGCTATTCCGACGTTGATTACGTAAAACGTCATCGTTCTCTGACCATGTGACCAATGAGGGTGGTTTGTTAGGATACTCTTTCTTATCCCGACGCGGCACGGCTTAATTTCCACATATGTACAAAATAAGTACATACACAAAAGTGAAGTGACGGTAAAATTTAAAAACTATTCCTGGACTCGTCAGCGTCACACATTGCGGGTTTACGTGAAATACGGTGCTAAAGGGGCATTTGCAAAAACGTTAAATTACCGCCCACGTACAGCTATCGGTGTGTGTTGAACAAAAAACCGAACACTCCCAGCATAACGCGGGAAACGTTGTTGTGTTGGTTTTCCTCGGAGTAGCCGCCGTCGCTGCCACGCTAATCCACATAGATGCGGGAAATATAACATCACCCGGGTCTACAAATGAGCCATTGTTTGAATTTTAGCTTCTTCACTCTCAGCCGAGGAAGTTTATCTTCGACGGGGATCCCGCCCGTGAACCGCGGCGAGTCCGGACCGCGTGGAAAAACTCGGAGGAGCGGTTAAATTATATGTCGGTCGGCGCGCTGCTGGTTAACGTCTCAGTTGTTAGCTCAGACACAAAGAAAACACTCCTGCTAACCAGCTACACATCCAAACACAGCGTTCATTGATAAAATTAAACAAAGATGGACACGTTTCAGAAAGTGGAGAAGATCGGAGAGGGGACGTACGGAGTGGTTTATAAAGCCAAGAACAAGGTGACCGGAGAGACGGTGGCTCTGAAGAAAATCAGACTCGACACGTAAGTAAACAAAGATGATGTTACAGCAGCTAACGGCGACATTCACCGTGCACCAGATTTATCTATCAGACTTTTATTTCACCTCCACCTCATGGCTCCAGCAACGTGCAACAGATTACTGTGGTTACCTAACGTCATACAACCACACTGAAGGTAATAGACTACAACAAGTAATATTGAAACTGATTAATCAGTAATAACTCTTTAAGTTACAACCGGTTAACAACGCTTATATACACTCATGCATCTAAAACATTCACTTCTAATATTTAGTATTTCATCAAACTAAACAGAAATAAAGCATCACAAAATTTATAATGAAAATGATATACTATACAACTATATAGCGTGCTGCACTGAAAAAATAAGGTAGTAACTTGTGATTAGGGGTCACAAGTCTAAAAAGCCTGCATATTCATTTTTAAATACAAGTCTGACTGCAGATTTAGTGGATTTAACTTAAAATTATATATCCTTCTTGTAGGCACAATAATAAAGTATTTTGTATGCTCCATTGTATTGATGTGTAGTTATTTCCTGGGCCGCTGCAGGTGGCATCAGAGAGCCACTGTACCCAGTGCTTTATGACCTGTGTTATCTATCTTTGGTGTACTTTATCAGTGTCTTGACAGTTTTTTTAAATTTTTTGCAGTGGTGTGATATATTAATAGTGCATAGAGTAGTACAGGTGTAAAATGGACTGTCTGTGTTTGTGCAGTAACTGTATAGTATTTTGGTGTGGATAATTTTGCTTATTATTATTACCTCAGATATGAGAAGGCTTATGTATATAACTGTATTATTCAGGGAAACAGAGGGCGTACCGAGCACAGCCATCCGAGAGATCTCACTTCTCAAAGAACTCAGTCACCCGAATATTGTCAAGTAAGTGTTGAGAGTTGAATTGTTATGTAAATCCTGTTGTCAAGATTTTTGAGTTACTTCTACTATGTTTATGTCTATTTTCGTGCCAACACCACCTGTTAACATGTTTCAGGTTGCGTGATGTCATCCACACAGAGAACAAGCTCTACCTTGTGTTTGAGTTCCTTCACCAAGATCTTAAAAAGTTCATGGATTCCTCCTCAGTCACGGGCATCCCGCTGCCGCTGGTTAAGGTAACCATCACGTCACATTTGCAAAACAGTCTTCTCTCTTAACGAAGTTAAGAGTAAATGTGCTTGACTCACCTGGAAATGTATTTTTGTGTTTGTAGAGTTATCTCTTTCAGTTGCTTCAAGGCCTGGCCTTCTGCCACTCTCACAGAGTTCTCCACCGAGACCTGAAGCCCCAGAACCTCCTCATAAATGCACAGGGTGAGATCAAGCTCGCTGACTTTGGCCTTGCAAGAGCCTTCGGAGTACCTGTCCGCACATACACGCATGAGGTAAAGTGTCCGTCTTCATTCATATTATTACCACACCTGAAAGCACAGTAAACTCATCATGCTCCCTCTGGCTGTAGTTACAGCTGTGTAGGTTAATGGCTCTCATAATTCAAAACAAATTTAAAAATAATTTAGTTTTCCCTAATAACAAGCTTACTCCTGTGGTATTTATTTCATCAGGTGGTAACACTTTGGTACAGAGCACCAGAAATTCTCCTGGGCTGCAAGTACTACTCCACAGCAGTCGACATCTGGAGTCTGGGGTGCATCTTTGCTGAAATGGTAAAACACTCGGTTTTATATCTCACAATAAATAAACAAAGGAAACGTGGGTGCAGTGTACTCTGTGTTGACATTTAACCTATGCACATACCTCTCTGTCCACAGATCACCAGGAGGGCTTTATTCCCTGGTGACTCAGAGATTGATCAGTTATTCCGAATCTTTCGCACCTTGGGCACACCCGATGAGACCGTCTGGCCCGGAGTCACATCCATGCCTGACTACAAACCATCCTTCCCTAAGTGGGCTCGGCAGGATTTAGCCAAAGTGGTGCCTCTTCTTGACGAGGATGGAAGAGAATTGCTCGGAGTGAGAACATTTGTGATTGAATAATGCATGTATTTAGTTACGACTTTGGTCGTCGTGCATCCCTGACAGAAGCATGCACCTTCTGACTGCTGTATTTTAGTATTTATTCCAAAATGTTCTGTAGTTAGATTGAAAGTGAATTGGTTTTCCCCTGAAGCAGCTTCCTAAGTGTTTATGGACACACTGATTGACTGTGTTTCTCTCTGTGTTTTTGATCTTGCAGGAAATGCTGAATTATGATCCAAACAAAAGGCTGTCTGCCAAAAACGCCCTTGTACATCGATTCTTCCGCGACGTCACCATGCCACTTCCTCACCTGAGACTCTAAGTTGTGCAAAGTATCAGGCTGTTTTAATGCCAACCATATCCAAGCAATAAGGACCCCCTCCCCGGTAGGTCCGTGACTGTAATGGACAGGAAACATGGACACTACAGGATACGTTGGATTGTTCAGTTCCTAAAACCAGCCTTTGAAAAATCCTTTTCAGCCATGATGTCATAATAGTTCTGAGTGTTTAACTGTTATTTGTCCGCGTCATTTGTTTGCATATTTATGTGCCACTGCCATATGTGACGTAAATGTTATTTGTGATTCAGGATGGGCTTTGACCGAGTCCAGGTCGGATAGATAGACGTGCCATCATTTAAATGGTGTGTTGGCTTTAGGATGTCCAAACTCAAAGTAGTTCAGTAGTTAGAATCAAATATGATCGGACACATTTGTGGGATAGTGCAAATAACAAACGCCATGCTTTGCAAGAACCAGCAGCAACTTAACGAGATGGAGCGACGGCTCTCAGGACAAGTCGTCACACAACAAACATCGTCAGCTGATGTAAAACTGTTGGTGCTAAAAGAACAGGAAATTACAACAGTGTTCTTCTAGTCTGATTTTCTCACAGTTACATTCAGCACCTGGGTCCAGAGTATGTTGAAGTGATTTTAAAACTGCACCTTGTGTTTGCTTAAAAATGTTTATTGGGCTTTTCAGGACCAATCTGATTTTGTGATATCCAAATGTTCCATGTTATAATTCAGATTTTACAGAACTGAATGTGCTGTTGCATCTTTCTTATTCTAGATTTTATTCAAACTTAATGAACCTCTTTTATAGATTTTGTTTATTTACATGTACAATATTTGAACAAAATAAAATTGTTTAAATAACTGTTAATAGTTGCATGTGTGAGTGGTGAAGTTCACATTATGCAGCCGTCAGGAGCTTAGCTGTGCAGCACAGATTTTTAGGGTCAGTTGAGTCTTACACTCAGAGTTTGGAGCCAAATATAACAATTATTTTTCACTCTCAAATACCAGAGACTCAAAGACTGCCTTGAATTGTTAAATCCAATTATAGTTACACTCCATTAATCTTTGGCTTGCCCAACACACGGGCACAATTGTAGAGCTGGCAGACGCACTGAGGAGCTTAGGATGAAAAGTTTGAAGGTGATCTTTGTAATGTTTTTGTTTGTTTTAGTCTGTGAAGAGACCATATATTTTTTTAATGCTATAAAATTAGTCAAATATGCAAAGAAATACATCTCTAAAAACAATGTGTATTAAACTGACTGTAGGTGTAGTGCAGTGAGTTTTCAAATTAAATGATGAGCCTCTGGTCGAAGCAGAACAGATGAAATATTATAAACCTGTTGGTTTCTTACACGTAAAATTGGCTTCAAATATTTAGGATCAACATCAAATGATCTGTAAAGGTGTCTGCTTCAACTGTAATATCTACAGTACTTAGCACAACTGTTTTAGAGTCTGATTAGTCTCCATTTAATTATCACCACACAAACCAGCAGATGTTCATATAAATGAGTTTTTATTTTTCACGCCATGTCAGTGAAAACAGACGAGTCACCCTCAAGGAGAAGGAGTAAAATTAGGTAGAAAAAAAAAAGATATAAAACAATGACTTGGTAGAGAAAATCTGAATGATGTCACATGCTGCACAGAGACAGGAGTATGTCTTGCTGTTCATATTAAACAGGTGGAGTTTACCATTTATTTTTACAATGAACAAGAATTAGAGGGAAAAGAAATACACAATGGTGGGAAAATAACCAGATTATAATCAAGCAGTAAGATATTCAGATATAAATTAATAAACATTTTAATAGAGGTGTAATTGTAATAGTGGTGCAGTACTAGAAAAACATATGAGCTTGACTTGTGGGAAAATGCACAAAGAGAGAAATATCTAACAGTGCTAGCCAGCTAGCAGTTTTTTACCCCTATTATTATTCCAGTTATATTTTTTGTACCATAGTGTTGTGTTACGTGACACTGTTGTACATATTCTGATTATAACGGTTGTTGGGTAAATAATCTGTGCACTAGAAGAAAGACTGATAAATTAATAAAGCTACAAATTTAATTTGCATCATAACTATGGACAATGTTTGTTTTTAATGTTGTCTTTTGGACTAATCAATGTTATATATATATATTCTAATTTAGATGTTAATTATTGATACTACATCAAATGTTGCCTTAAGAGTTCATGAAGTGATTGTATAAAGAAAACAGGAGAGTGATAACAGTGGGAAAAGAAATTAGGTTCAGCCAATTTGATTAGCTCAGCAAGCCTGTCCAGATTTATATGTTTTATTCAGGCAGCAACATAACTGACAGATTAAAGTGTTTTTTTAAGTTTTTTATACTCATTTAAAGTATGAGTGAACAAAATGAAACAAGTGCTCAGAACAACATGAGGTTTTAACATGAGATCACAGGTAAGTACAGTGAATGATTTCCAGTCCACTCTCCTGCAGACACAGAAACTATGGGGAAGACGTGAAGTGAAGTTTAGTCTGATTAGAAATGAGATTTTGGCTGCCATGAGACGCTGTGCTTCAGATATTACTTCTTAAATTTTAAAGCCTGGATCTAATGTTCAAAGTATTCTGGTACCTTTATACAACTTCTAGTACTTGTGACTTTTTCCATTTTTAAAGATCAGTATTTCAGATTGCGGTATTTTTCATAATCAGCTTGTTTACTACAAATGATAAGTTCTTAAAGCTGCTGTAATCAATATCTTTATATTGGCAGTAAAAATGCTGACTCATAGTCATTGAATTACACAATTCAAGTCGGGTTCAAGAAATTCTACCTTATGCATTAAAAAAAGTCAGCAGTAAGAAATGATTTGTTGTTAAGGAGCTAAGATGTGTATTGTTTGTTATTATTAAGCTCAAATTTCTAGTTTCTTTTTCATGACCAGCTTGTACAGGATCTGGTAACCATCATCCCAGGCGTAGAGCAGCTGCTCCTGAGGATTGTACTTCAGACTGGAGTGAGATCCGTAGCGTTTTGGAAAGTAAACCAGTGGTGCGTCTTCATTGGTCACCATCTCATTGACATCAAACACACACTGTATTCGTGAGCGGCCGGGCTGCTGGGTGTTGTACACCACGTACAGAGTGCCACAGATGACGAAGGCCGCCTCGGCGTTCTCTCTCGGGCAATTTGTGTCCCACATCTGCTCGATGTCCAGGGAGTTGGCGTCCATTTTAGCCACAGAGATGTACCGTTCGTTCTGCTTCGTGGCATAAATAGCCCACAGGCCTTCCTCGTCCACAGCCAGGTCCATCACCGTCTCGGGGGTCAGGCCGTACACAGGGACGTGGTCCTGCACTGGAAACACTGCGCTGTCCTTCACAGATTTATCCTTCATGTTATATTTCACCACTGTTATCTCCTCCACCTGATTTACATAGTACACATGGTTGTTGTAGACCACATGTCCCGTTCCCCTCCAGGTGGACGGCAGCTTCAGGTCAGTGGACAGAGACAGACCCAGCGAGCGGGTGAAGTCTTGCACGGAGGCAAACTCATTGATGGTGTCTTCTTCTGTGCCGTTAAAGATGTAGACCTTCCCAGAGGCCCTGCTGGTGTCTTTGGTCCACATCCCCTTCTGCCCCCCGACCCGCTTCAGGATCTTCATGGCTTTTACACTCGAGATCATGTCACTGCAGTCTGAAAATGAGAGGGACAGGTTCACGGGATGGGTGACAGGTTAATATTTCAATATACAGTATATCTGAACTGAACCATCCTCTGTTCATGGTGCACAGAGGATGATCCTGATGACTTCAGCGATGCATAAACCTTTACTCTGGCGTCAACGTATTACTTAACCAGTGATCGATCTATCTAAAAAAGCTTGTTCAGTGCTGTAGTTGGTGCAGTGAATCCTTATTTCAAGTGTTTTTGTTATTGAGGTTTTCATTGAAACGGTTCAACTCATTGGGCTACATGTCTGTTTGTTCAGTTCTTTGGTCTATCTGCACAGAGCATGCACAGATATCAAACTGAAATTTGTGTCATTGTGAAAGTTGAGTGTGTAATCTGATTACATCGGTGGGCCAGGTTGTTGCAATGTGTGACATGTTCTTTTAGTTTACTCTGAATAAATCCCAAATACACTGTCCTGCTGCCATAAAACCATACCATTTTTTAAATAAATATGAATGCACCTCACCTGAGAGTTTTAAATACTTTGCTTTCTGCTTCTCCTTCACCAGCGTCACCTGCTGCTCGATCAGCTTGTCGTCCACATCCACACAGGGTTGAGCCCCGTTCTGTGTCTCCAGGTAGTCCAGTTCCCGCTCCACCCGGTCCACCCTCGTCCCCACGCTGTCCAGATTCATCCTCAGTGTCTCTTTTTCTTTGTCCAGGTTCTCCAGCTGGGAAACCATTTGTTGCTTCAGCTCCCGCAACTCTGAGGCATAGCGAGTGGTCTGTTCGTGCCACAGAGAGATCCTGTCCTGTTGTGAATACAGAATTTAATTGGTTATATCTGAGTTTACACACAAGCGGAAATGCTCCAACATGCCTCCATCTTCCCTGTTTATGTTTCATAATGATTTAAATCTGAATGAATGGATTCCTAGAAATCACTCCAGGCCATAATTTTATATTCTTCTCAGGCTTGGTAAACACTGCAACAGAAGGCCATAATAAGGAGGAAACTTATCCTTCAAACAACCAGGTTCAGCCCACACGTGGCAACAATCCACCCTGCTCAAGTGTCTTATTGCAAAATGTTGAATCCTACCAGCTCTGCTGCTGCTGCTGCTGCTCTGTAGCAGACACTGACCTCTGACCTCGCTGCAGAGGGAGGCAATGAAAAGAGATTTCCTCCACAGGTGATCTATGCACTGACAAAAGCTTACAGAGAAATGCAGAGCCTGGACAAAGTGGATGAACTGTAATTTTTTTTCCACATTTAATATAATAAACTGTTGAAGTGGGGATAGATCCATCATAATATATAGAGGCACCTCATACAGATAAAACCACATTTTTGGAGAAGACTGACAAGATTTCCAAGGCAAACTATTGTAATTTAGTCTCTTCCTGTGAGATATTTCTGTAATGCTGATTGAGATACATCTTTATTCATTCTAAATATAATTTAAATTTAATGTATAATAAGGATTCTCTGGGCTGCGTTTGTTCTGTCTGGTATGTTTGTTGTTTGGAAAATATCTAAATGATAAACAGAGATTTTTTTTTGTATTATGTAATTTTGTACAGTTCTGACATCACACATGCAAATCCTGACTAATGAAACTTCTGAGCAGGATTTTTAACTCATAACTCAAACAAGAGGCTCATAGTCCCTATACATTTTCAAAGCGCTGTATTTTCCAGTATTTTCCCCAGGATGTGCCCACATCTGCATTCCATTGCCTTTGCTGTATCCCTGGAAGTTTCCTTTCACAGAGACTCTGGAGCTCAGGGCTCGGCAGGGAGGTAAAGGCAGTCTTACCTCAATAGCGAGCAGCCTCCGCTCCAAGTAGTCAATCAGTGCTTGGTGCTGAGCGGTGGCGAAGCAGGCCAAAGAAACCAAGACGACAAGTCCTCTCATTTCGTATCAGCTCAGTCTCCTTTAGCTGCTGTAAAATCCTGACTGGAGTTCAGGGAGCGTGTGCAGAGGAGCCTGCAGATTCCCAGAGGTGGGCTGGAATGTTTTACTGAGCTGTCTGGGAGGAGCCAGAAACATCTGGTTAGATGGAGGCACACAGTCCATAAGAGAGACAAGACACTGCTGCTTGTTAAACTTTCACCTGGTTGGCAAGAAAAGCCCAAACAATATATATTCTGATGTTTGATTGTGTGTTTGGCTTTGAGAGGGTCGGGCCCTTCGTTTAATTTAAAACACAGGACCACATATGACGTAGGAGGAGGAAGCGTACTGGGAGTTGGAGTCAGGGGTCAGTGAGGCACCAGGCTCCTGTGGAAAGGCAAAGAAATCAGAGGCAGTGGATTCAAATGAGAAAGAAATATAAGCTGTACATCAATCGATCCATTACATTTCTGTTAGGCATGTTTTTAAGTAATACTCACACTAAAAGATTAATTAGATGATGTAATTTTTCCTACTGTTACTGTGAAGATGTATTGTCCCATTGAGTTCTGATAGAATCTGAAGCTTAGCAGATTATTAGACAAATTACACACTATGGATTGTTTTACTCAGGCCTGGGTTAATTTAACTAGAATCCACCCTGCTCAAGTGCAAAGTGGGTTAATTTTTACTCAAAATAAAATGTTTTTACCCAACATTTAAGGGTGGCTGTGGCTCAGGTGGTAGAGCGGGTCATCTATGAATTGTAAGATTGTGGGTTTGCTCCCCAGCTCCTCCTGTCCACATGTCGAAGTGTCCTTGGGCAAGACGCTGAACCATAAGTTGCTCCCAACGGTGGCTAGCACCTTGCATGGCAGCTCGGTGGTGTGTGTGTGTGAATGGGTGAATGAGTTGTCTTGTAAAGAGACCGAGCTAAGGTCACAAAAGCGCTTGTTTTGACCCAATGAATGATAAAAACAGCCCTTCTTGTGTTAAATTAACATAGCCTGTAGTCAGTCCAGTATATACCCAGTTCTGTGTTTAAACAATCCAACATTTTTTACTGTGTATGATAAAGTGGTTTCATTTGAATGCTGGCTCATGGTCACGCTGCTGTTGCTTACTGGGATACATAAACAATGACACTATCAACTGATTGTACAAGTTGTATCATTCAGTCCCATGGCAACAATACTACGTCTTACTGGCTTTTTATCATGTCAGGTTCTTTAGTGTATTTATCAGGAGTGAAAACCCAGTGGAAATACATTATTCATTATCTAAAACTATTGTACTATTCTTGAGCCCAGCATGAAGAAAACCAAACATTTATTTCAGGGTGTAAATTGTTACCTTTCAAGTTTTTAAACAGAAGATCAGTGCAGTATTAGCTGTGATGTCCCTGTCACTTACATTATCTCACACACTTTGAGTAGATGGAAATATAAATACAACTGAACTGAGCTGAATTAGATTCATTCATATGCTGTTTCCCAGCAGCTCTAACAGTAGTAATGTGTCCATTGCGTAACAAAAACAGTAGTTTGTACAGTGAATTACAGGGAGAGGGAAGCAAATAGTGTTAAAACTGTCTATGCTCTCTCCTGTAATTAAATGCCTACCTTGCTATATACCGTAATTTCCGGACTACTGAGCGCACCTGTCTATAAGCCGCTATTGAATTTATCCAAACAGTTTCATGTGGTCCAATCTGACCGGGTCTGATGTGATGAGGCTAAATGTATCGGCGGCGCGGAAGTTGCTAGCTTGTGAAAAGCCAACGAGCTTCGTGCCGCCGATACATGAGCCACACTGGTGTTTAAGTTCAAAGCGTTGGAAAAAAGTAGTCTTATAGTCCGGAAATTACGGTAAATGCTCGATGACGTACTTTTTCCTAAAGGTTTGTTCCACTTTGGTGTGAAACTCAGTCTCAGTCTAACAACTGTGTATGTTGTGGTGTTCATGCTATCTATAGACTTCCTGTATTTTTGAGTTTTCACAGGTGAGTCATTCATTAAATGTTGGGTATTTTATGTACATTAAATAATCTCCAGTAGAGACACATGGGAAAAAAATGTTGAAGGCAGAATTTAAGACTGAGGCAGCCATGGTGTAATCCCACATGCTCGTTTATAAACTAGTTCGACCTGTTTTCATTCAGGTAACTAGTGCACCTAGTAGATCTGAAGTGGTAAATGGATTTTGCAAATCAAAACAGTATTATTTTCATTCTTTATGAACTACAAAGGAGGGAATTTGCATGTTCATATTTACAGAAAACTGCAGCACCTCTATCTGCACGCAGTCTCTGACACTATCTCCACTGACAGCATGGTGGTGGCTTTTAATCCCCGTATCAGTCAAACCAGGATCTGTGAAAGACGACATCTGTTCTCTGCTGCTCTTATGATGCCTACAATAAAAGCTACCTTTATGAGTTACATGTTTGAATATTTTAATATAGTGTACCAATGTAGTCCTCGGGTAACATGCTGTGGGTGTTTCCTGTAGGTTCTGGCTCCTAACAAACCTGAATAAGTGGTTTGAAAAGTGAATTGAAGAAGGGAAAAATAATGACATTCTTTCTTCTTGGTAGAAATGGATAGATTTATTTGCACATTGAAAGCTGTATTTAATGTTGTACTTTGATAAAGTTAAGGTAGTTTGTAAAACACAGCTTGAAAACAAAACTTATGAATTATTACAGCTGATAAAATACATGTGGACCTTAAGTGCACTTATGGACATTAGATCCTAAATTTCCAAAGCCATTCAAGCTCCATAGTGCTAATAAACACACCATACTTTTAAAAAAAATCTCTAAATGTAAGTTAAGGAGGTTTTGAGCTGCTGTAGAGCCTCTAATTGTTTTACAAACTGAAATGTATGTGCACCTCTAAGTGTTTAATCACAGTTAGAATAACAGCAAATGATATTAGTACAATCACTGGCAAATTAATGGATTTTTGTGTGATTTCTGTCCCTTCAGATGTTACTGAAACCAAACTGTGTGTGGTTTAACTAACATCCGAGCAGGTGGTGAGGACACCGACACCCCCTCTGAGCTCCAATGACAGCTTTTCATTCAGGAATGTTTCCATGTGAGTATAAGTAAAATATGTCAGTGCTGTGCTAATGACTCTTTGTTCTCCTTTCTACCAACAGCAGCCTGTTGTACAGAGCTGTAACTAATTTGTAAATCTGCTGAGGCCATCTCACTGTAATGTGCTACACCACTAATGCTGTTCAGCATCACAACAACTAAAGGTCTGTTCATTACTTACAACATGGTTTTACTAACTCATAACATGACCCATATTTATGACTCTCCATGCAGGTTTGTTTGTATAAGGGTGAGCTTATTTGAATGGGAGTGTTTCTGTGTTTTCTGTCATTTCCTTGTTTGTAAAAAGTGGTGAAAAACAACACAAAGCAAGGCATACAAGTATGTCAGAGTTTAGCAAACCAACCTGTGAAAGTGTAGCGAGGTCTTCCTGTGGTGGTATGACCATGTTTCTGTGTAGTGACTTTATATTATGTTGTTTATTTAGAGAATTTATGCAGGGAAAAAAAACATTAAATTTGTTAAATTTAAAAATATTTTGAAATCAAGTTTTAACACATTTGATTAATTCACAGAGTAACAGAGATTTCAGGAGTATTTCCATCCATCGTTTAAATCCAGTTTATCCTGTAGAGGGTTGCAGGGGCTGGGGGCCTCTCTCAGCTGGAGGATGGAGGCAGGTTACAGTCTGCTGCAGGGCTAACACACAGACAAACAGTCATGCATTCTCACATTAATCTGTGGTCTGTGGGAGGAAGCAGGAGTACTCAGATAAAACCCTGCAAACTCCACTCAGAGCCCACAAGTTGAGGCACTAACCATTGCACCGACATGCTCCCAGGTTTCCAGTGTTGATTCACCCATAAATGTATTGAGGAGTTATTGTCTGCATTAACCTTATTAACATGACACACAAATCCTTTACTTGGTGACAATACAGTCACTTTTGATAGTAGTGATAGTGATAGTAGTGCAGTAGGGATGTGGTCAGAGCAGAAAGATGCTGATGATGAGCCACTCCTGGTTCAGTAGTATTTGCTACTTCTACACTGCTGCTGTCCATACATCACTTTACAAATTTAAAACCATTTTGTTGTCTAGCCAAACAACTCAATGACCTGTTGATATCAACCGGCCCCTGCTGTAGGAAAGTGGTTTATGTTTGTGGACTCCCAGTGAGAGCAGTGGTGTACCACTGTGTAATAGATATATGCACTTAAATATGGGTGGTAAACCAATAATCATTTTTCATTCTCAGTGCTGCTGAAGAACAGGGGAGCGTTATGTGATGTATTTATGCTGATCCTCACGAAGATTCAACATTGTGCATATTGGTGCAGCAGATCCAAAGTTGTCCTCATTTTTGTATAATAAATACTTCTGTGTTATTTTTCCTAAATGTATTTCTGTGGCCACTTATTCATGGAGTAAAGTCCAGATGCCCTCAGGAGGAGCCTTATTCAGGATGGGTCTGCAGCTCTCTGTTGTCGCCTCCTCCTTGTCCCAAAATAAACCGACCCAACTCAGTGAGGTGTGCCAACCTTTACCAGAGGAGCCAACCAGGCCTGAAACTGTTGTGTGTATGTGTGTGTATGAATGTGTAATAGCTGTTCTTCATCGCTATCATGTATCAAAACCAGAGTTTATATTTAACGATATAAAACAACTACTACTAATAATGGTTTATTATCGTTGTAAGTAACTCTAGGTTCTTAAAAAGCCCATTAACACGTTTCACTTACAGACAATATATCTGCTCATACCTGTGTAAAAATCCATACATGGTGTGACTGTGGTCGTGTGAGGCCGAGTGGGCTGGAATGGACACGATGGAGATAACCAAGGTTTCTGTGTGCATTTGAATATGACTCAATCTTTTTTTCCAGCACATTTGCCTACAGGATTGCATGTCTTCCTCAGTGATTGGGCAGAACAGAAAGGTCCTGAAACATGCAAACACAGGCAAATCTCTCAGGAGCCACGTCAGGATGAGAATTGAGGGTCTTTTGTTGTCAGACAGGTTATCAGACGTTGGACGATCATATGATCTTACAGGGGCCTCGTCATACAAAAGTAGCAGGTATGCGCTGTTTGATGTTATATAGATGATGAGATTTGAACTTGCATTTCATTAGATTATCAGTTTTAAATTGATGTTTTATGGTGTTTATCAAGAGAATAGAGATTTATTCTGTTTATGTTATAAGTCTGTATGAAAGCAAGAAAATGGAAAGTTAGAATTATTAATTATACAATGATTTCATCTTCAAGAAAAGGAAAGACAAACTACAAACTGAGTTCATCCGAGCAACATGGAGTACACGTTCAGAGCAGTAACTCAAAACCCTGGGATTATAATCTGGAGAATTGAGGTAAAGAATAAATAAATTAATTACTGAGCTATGATGATTAAACATTACTTATTAAATATAAAATGTAGACTTCTTGGTGAACATTAAAGTCAAATGTTCACCTTCTTCTCCCTGTGCAACAGAAAATGGAGCTCGTTCAGGTTCCAGAGAAATCTTATGGAAACTTTTATGAGGGCGACTGCTACTTACTTCTGTCTGTAAGTCTGGGAAGGTGACTGATGAATCATTGAAGTTTTGGCTGCCAGGACTTCTTGTTGTCCAGTTAAGCCTGCTGTTGTATTTGTAGACTTCCCTCTCTGGTTGTGTGCTTTGCTTGCTCTCCTACAATATCAGATTGCAGCATCCTACATAGTCTCTCCACTGTTGTATTTCTCCAGACCCAGAAGGTGAAGAGCTGTGTGAGTTATGATATTCACTACTGGATCGGCTCCCAGTCCTCTCAGGATGAACAGGGCGCTGCGGCTGTTTACACCATACAGCTGGATGAGTTTTTGGGCTGCACTCCAGTACAGCACAGAGAGGTTCAGAACCACGAGTCTGATGCTTTCAGGGGCTACTTCAAACAAGGAGTTATGTGAGTGAAAAATACACAGGGGATTTGTTGAAAGTCAAATAAACCCCACAGTAATTATAATAATTATTTATTCAGCTACAAGAAAGGAGGAGTTGCATCAGGCATGAGGCACACTGAAACCAACACATATGATGTTAAGAGGCTGCTTCATGTGAAAGGAAAGAGAAGAGTCATTGCCACAGAGGTGAGCCACTCTTCACAATGGTTGCATAATACGATGGGGCAGTCGTGCAGGAAGAGTGTGTTATGTTTTTATGTGTTTCAGGTGGACATGAGCTGGCAGAGCTTCAACCTGGGAGATGTGTTTTTGTTGGACATTGGAAAGACCATAGTTCAGTGGAATGGACCGAAGAGTAACAGACAGGAGAAGCTTAAAGTAAGATTTGTTTTGCATGTGCATATTGTTTAATGCAGATAATAATATATAACGTTACTTAGAGATAACAACAATGAAATGATGGTTCCTTCAGTCATTTTGTTCAACCTGGTTTGACCTTTTCACCAGGTGTAAATATCAACAATAAACCTTTATAGTGAGTTGTGGGCGGGCACAGGTGAGGCTTATTTCCTTTTTTATTTACTGCAGAAAACAGGAGGCTCTGCAGTAAAAAATAAATAAATAAAAAAGTATAATAATAATAAAAATATACTTTGAATTTGTATATGTAACATAAAGCAACATTAAAAACTTGTAACTGGAATTGGAAAACTACATGAAATTGAGGTTTCAAAATTTTGTGTGTGTGAAAAGTTAAGAGAGAATTATAATGAAGTGCTGGTTTGACATAGGTTTTATTCGTTAGTTGACTAATGTCTTCTACAATTACAGAAGTTTTCCCAACAAAAATACTGAATAAATGTGTTTTATTACCTCCAATGTTTTGATATGTAAATATATTTAATTAATATTAAAAAGCCCAAAGTTGCACTAGATGTAATTTCAAATTAAAGCGACAAACTATGTTATTGTCCTTTAAGATTTAGTCGCTATAATGTATTTTTTTATATTGACCCTTGATATAAAAGACAGTAAAAGTCCTGCACTGTAAACCTACAACTAGTAGTGTTGTTCTACATATAATAGAGTAGATTGACATTAGATTACTATCCCTCCTGTATCCCTGGTAACTATAAAGTACTGCAACCAATGAACTGCTTTTTATGTTAAAGAATAGTGACAAATACCAATAATGATTACATGATAATGTGTGTTTCCACCAACAGCACGTTTGGTCCAACAGGAGACTCAGAGTGACACTGACACAGCATCGTTATTATATTGATTTTGAAGTAAAACTTTAAACAAATTAAAGTGTGAGTTTGAGTGTGTCTGTGTTGCGCTTTCACAGGGTATGTTGCTGGCCAAAGACATCCGAGACAGAGAGCGAGGAGGTCGGGCAGAGATCCGAGTGATTGAGGGTGACACAGAGAGCAGCTCTCCTCAGAACATGGAGATCCTGAACGGGGTTCTTGGAGAAAGAACATCTGCACTGACAGAAGGAGCTCCTGATGAAACTGCTGACCAGGAGCAGAAGGCAAACCTGACACTTTACCGGTGAGCTGCTCCGTGACCAGTGACACCACATCTACTAAGTGTCTCACATAGTCTGTGAGAATTTATTAATATTCAGTCAAAGCTTTGTTTGAACTGCCTTTTATGTCAGTGTGTCAGATGCTGATGGTCAGATGGAGGTCACAGAGGTCGCAACCAGACCGCTGGTTCAGGATCTCCTCAACCACAATGTGAGTTGGTGCAATACTGAACAAATAAAGAATGTATACTTTATATTGTCGTCACATCTTGATGAATGCCAGAGCTAAAGGTTGAAAATCTGAGGAAATATATATTATGTTTTATTATGTCTTATTATAACTATGTTAGAACTCAAACAGCCATTAAATAAAGATAAAAGAGATTAAAAAATATATATATTTATGTATAAAATCCTTTAGTTTTGTATACTTATTATAATCATCATTTCAGGATTGCTACTTCCTGGACCAGGGAGGGACAAAGATCTTTGTCTGGAAGGGGAAGAAAGCAAACAAAGCTGAAAGACAGGCTGCTATGGCCAGAGCTTTGGTGAGTGTCATGACATCATTGGTTTGTCCCTGATTGATCTGTATGGATTATTTCACCTGTTGTATTTGGCTGGGTGTTGTAGGAGTTCATCAAAGCCAAAAACTACACAATCACTACAAACGTGGAGACAGTGAATGACGGGGCGGAGTCTGCCCTGTTCAAGCAGCTGTTCCAGAGGTGGACTGTGAAGGACCAGACTCAGGGTCTGGGAAAAGTAAACACAAAGGGGAAAGTTGGTATGTGTATCTGCAAAAAACTAACCCACACACCTTTTTCTTTTTCTTTTTGTCAGGTTATTTGTTGATTTATAATTTTGTTCTTTGACCATATTTGCTTTAGCTCATATTACACAAGAAAAGTTTGATGCCTCTCTGATGCATGTGATGCCAGAGGTTGCTGCACAGGAGAGGATGGTGGATGATGGCACAGGTCAAGTGGAGGTACAGTACCCATAACGATGTAGTCTAATAAGGCTTATCACACTGTCACTCCAAGAAACATGATGAATTATTTGGATTTAATGTCCTACAGACACTCATGAGGATCAGTCTGTCATCTGTCAGCATTTCAGTTCATTATATCTAAAAAAAATACTCACTGAACACCAATTGGCCTCAGTCAGAGATCCTAGGACTGATATGATAAAATGTAAATTTTAAGAATTTTACATAATCTTCACTCACAGTGCAACAAAGTGTAGGCTGAGCTGAGACAGGTTCATTACCAACCAGCGAGGTGGGCAATCTGTGTGGTCAGCTGCACTTGGATTAATAACAACTTTGTCTGGTGATATTGAGCAGTTAAGATGCCTTTCTCCATAGCAGGCATTTAAGCTTGTTTTAAGATATTCCTTTAATAATCCCCTCTGGGGATTATTAAAGGAATATTAATTAATAGAAGAAGAACATGATGTTGTCTCTATTCATGGCAGTGTGAAAGTGAGTGAGCACACCGGGACCTAGAAACTCAAACAGCATGCATTTATAAATGTACTGCACACACAACAACAACAAAAACATATAAAGCACATGAATGGCCTCACACATATTTTGCTCTGTGACCCTATGGTGGGGCGGCTGAGCGGTTTGCCTATGAATCGTAAGGTTGTGGGTTCAATGCAAACCACCGCTCCTCCTGTCGAAGTGTCCTTGGGCAAGACACTGAGCCCTGAGTTCCTCCCAATGGTGTCTAGCGCCTCGCATGGCAGCTTGGTAGCCATTGGTGTGTGAGTGAATGAGTTGCCTTGTAAAGCGCTTTGGGACCTAGCTAAGGTCAAGAAAGATTTTTATCATTTTACCAGGACCTGTTGACAACATGGATTTAAAGCCACATGTGACAATCCAGAGCTGAACTCATCAGAGTCTCAGATGTCATGCAGTGGTCACTTTATGCACAATAAAGGCTTAGTTTTTTTCAACCATCCAGCTAATGTGTAATGAGCATTACACCCTCATGGGGCCACTAGTATGCCTGTAGACTTTAAGTACAACTTTTAACCCCCCAGGAGAGATAAACAGTGCTGATGCTGCTCCTTGGTGTGTGTGAAACTCTCAGTATTTGAGGCTACTTTCTACTCAATGAAGTGACAGGGACACTGTTGTTCAGCTGTTTGTGAATTTGTGTTAATTTCCTTCTGATGTGCTCAGATTTGGAGGATTGAGGATCTGGAGCTGGTCCCTGTGGACCGTCAGTGGCATGGATACTTCTACGGAGGAGACTGCTACTTGATCCTCTACACCTACCTGGTTAACAACAGGAAGTGCTACCTCCTCTATATATGGCAGGTGAGGACACAATACATTAAAATAGGAAGTTTATGATAAAGCTGCTGCCAAAAATCTTTACCCCTCGTTATCTCTGCTTTTAATTTCTTTTCTGACAATCCCTGTACTGTGTGGGATTAACCTGTTTTGTCACCTACCATTTTAGGGACGTCATGCAACACAGGATGAACTGGCAGCTTCAGCATTTCAGGCTGTGGACTTAGATCAGAAGTACAATGATGAGCCAGTTCAAGTGCGAGTCACAATGTGCAAGGAACCGAGACACTTCATGGCAATTTTCAAGGGTAAAATGGTCATCTTTGAGGTAGGACTTGACTGCATATGAGATCATTTTATTGGAAACACTTTGCTTTTCAATAATTGGATATAAAATCCTTATGTTTCTTACAGTTTCTTATGTTTCTACAGTACAGGATGTATCTGTTTGTTTCTTTTAGGGGGGGACATCTAGAAAAGGCTCTTCTGACCCAGAGCCTCCAGTCAGATTGTTCCAGGTTCACGGCTCTGACGCATTAAACACAAAAACCATCGAGGTTCCAGCTCTGGCAACTTCCCTGAACTCCAACGACGTGTTTCTACTGAAGAGCCAATCAGGAATTTATCTGTGGTGTGGAAAGGTAAAGGAGAGAGTTCATTAGACTCTTTCTTGGTTGCAGAATGATTGAAGATACACAGCATATACAGATGGTGTTGCCATAGTAACAGCCTGATATTTTTGTGCACTTTTAGTATAGGACTACTTCTCAGACTGTGGAGAATCACCCAGAATAAACTAAAAGTAAACAGTTTGATGCACATTTGTTTTGGAGAAGTTTGAAGTTGAAGAAAAAGAAACAGCTGATCTCCGTCAGTGCTGCAGCTTCACAGTAGGTTCTTGCCTGAGACTGATAAAGGTTGTGTCATCCTGAGATGCAGCCAGGGGTCAGACCTTGAAGTGGTATACAGCCAATGTAAAAACCTCAGCAGTACTAAAAAGTAATAATCTTTGGACCTGTTAGAAGATCATTGTACTAATCTAAACATGAGGTAACAAAAGTATTTACAATGGTTTGTGATGATAGAAACAAAGTTGAAAGACAAGAATTAAATAGTAAACAGGTTTTTAACAGAAGGATTAAGATTGTTGGAGATAGAGGACCAGAGCAGCTGCAAACATCCAGTTTTTATTAACATAATGATGTAGATGGTAGATAGCTTTATTTGTTATCTGAAAATTCCACAGAACAGAACAGCAAACAATATTA
>OOFC01029345.1:0-21312 GCA_900323345.1 Pseudochromis fuscus | reverse complement strand
ACCCTATTTTCCAGACTATTGAGTGCACCTGTCTATAAGCCGCTATTGAATTTATTCGAACAGTTTCATGTGGTCCACTCTGACCGGGTCTGATGTGACGAGGCTAAATGTATCGGCAGCACGGAGCTTGCTAGCTTGTAAAAAGCTAACGAGCTTTGTGCCGCTGATACATGAGCCACACCAGTGTTTAAGTTTAAAGCGTCGAAAAAAGTAGCGGCTTATAGTCTGGAAAATACGGTACACATTTTGCATCTCATTGTTTTCATGTTTTTATGACATCACTCATACAAACAGTGGTTAATCCTCCAAATGAATGATAAATTACATCTTTTGTTCTTACTCTGAAACACAGGGTAGGGCTCACACTACATTTTCACTGCTATTGGCAGGACATCATACTTTGCTCTGTGCCTTCCAAAACCACAACCAGTTATGAATAAATCAGTTTTATGGTACAATAATGCTATAGTCAAAGTTTGGTTTGGTTTCGGCACAAAAACAATTTGATTAGGAAATGTGATGCTGTAGTATAAAATGAGAAAGCACTGAGCAAACGCATACCTCCACCAAGGCATAATCCAGCTGAAGCGATGCTATAGACTGAACACTGTTGGTGAAACAGCAACACTGTCTGTTTACTATAACAGGTTTTTAGATATAATCTTCTGATCTTGCCCAAAATGTAACTTTTTTTCCATCTGTCTCCCAAAAAACAAAACAGTTCATCAAGATCTGTTGTAGTTTCTCCATAATGTTGCTAACAGACCAACAAACACAGGTGAAAAGTTAACCTCCTTGGTGGATATAATAAAGACTTTCATTGCATTTTCCCTGAGCATGTTTGTGTGCATGTTTGTGTTCATGCATCTGATATGAGGCAAAGGTGCAAAAATGTAAAAGAAAATCTTTGCATTGAAATACTTTGCTTTTATTACCCACTGCTTGCATTTACCAGTGGTTTTTATCTCATATATTTCCATCAATAAAAAACAAAGACTGAAACCAACAGAACTCTCTCAGCACTTCCAGACTTCCCCAGCGTGGCTGTGGGTCTCAGCCCAAAGTCTATTTTTTCCTACTAAAGGCATAAATGCTTTAAACTTATCCGGAACAATGCAGATTTAACTTTTGGAAAAAATTCAGTGATTTGCTGACAAGTGAATTTTTTTTTAGCAAACTTTACTCAAATGGGGGAGAAATAACTGTGGGACTGACTCAAGAGAGACTATAGTAACCATAGCTGTTGTGATCCAGTGGAGCAGTGTGTCCCCCTGCTGTGATTTAATAGATGTAGGGCCACATTTGTTCAGATCATTTTTTTCTACTTTTTTTGTTTATTTTATTCAATTTGTTGACTGAATTTGTGGATATGATTAACGGCCGCTGATGGACTTGCACTCCATTCAGGGCCAGAAACCAACATGTGAAGCACTTTCCCTTGGTTCAACAGGTAGAAGAAAGAGTTCATTAATCTCACACCCACTGTACGATGCCAGCTGCCACTCAGTCAGTCAGTAATTGTCACTCATCAGTCAGCCAGTCAATCCCTCATTCTGTCAGCCACGTCAGCACCCAACCGGCTCATCAGCTGGTGAGTTAACCAAACAACTGTTAGGGGGGGAAAAACACACCCAACCAGCCAGTCAGTCAAATCAGATCCCATCATGTAGGTTAAGAACAGTTTTCCTCAAGGAAATCTGATTAAGCATGAAATAGAAAGCGAGAGAAACAGGAGGCTGCATGAACCATGTCTGGAGCATACATGCACGCAAATGTGTGTGTGTGTGTGTGTGACTATAGGAAGATATGTATCTGTGTGTGACTGCGTGTGTGTGCAGGCAAATCCTGGAGTTATTTTCTGTAATACCCCCAGTTTCATTTCAGGTTTGGTTTGGGTCCAGGTGGTTGGCTTTAATGTAGTCCAGATGGGAGACGCAGAGCGGAGAGTGGCCAGATTTTTCCAGAGTTTCGGTCGAACCAGGGCTTTGCTAATAAAAGCAGAGGAGATTTTCACAGTTCCGCAGACAAAACCTCGCATTCTAATTCTCGAGGGGGAACGGAGAGCGAGCGAGACCGCAATGTTATACTTTGTTTTTATTAAAGGGGGTGATTGACAGCTTGGAGAGAATTTTCCAGCATTAAACCAGGGGTCTTATTGGAGAGGACAGAGCAGAGAGCACAGGGACCTGGCGAGGCGAAGCAACGCTCTGGCAAGCTGCTACTGACTGAAGGCTTGGCTCCTTTTCTAATTCTCTCTTTCTTACCATCTCTTTCTTTCTCTTTAGTCTCTGTCAAAGCACAGGATAGGGTTGCTATGGTCTGTACCTGCTCCTCCTCCTTGCCCCACCCAAACCTCCTCTCCTCTCAGAAGCACGATTATCCTAGGAGGCAAACACCAATATATTAACTTTTCACATATAAAAAAAAAAAAAAAAAAATCAGTATTTTGTTTCACCTTTTGCTTAATTTCAGTCATCTTTTATTCATGATTCCTCGCCTCGCGCCCAATACTCTGCCTTGGGTGCTCAGAGTTTATTTCTGAGGAGGGCAGCATGTGTTTGCAGTTGGATCTGTACGCCCATGCTTAGAGGCTAATAAAACCTAAAGTGCCTCCTGATTCACACAGCCTGTAAAAGGATGAAACACTTACTGCACTTGCAGCCCAGTGTGTGTGTGCGTGCCACTCAGGCAGCTCAGGGTGTGTCCCGACCTCCATCTATCTCAATATCCATCTATCACAGCCCAGATCAAGTAGAAAATCCTGTGCGGGTCGCCCGGTGTTTCTCGCCGGTTGACGTCTTAATGCAGGAATGGAGGAAGAGCTCAACATCACCTGTGGACCAGTTACCAGATATTCTGTTTTCTTTTGGTTGCTTAGATTTCATAGGTTTTCATTTGATTGTCAGCTGGCGGTCACTCAGCCTGCACTTGGTTTGGGCTTGGCTCTGTTTTCTATCCCTGACAGCACAGGGTTGTTATGTCAAATGTGAATCTCTGTTGCCCTTTATATGTTAAATGCACTGGAATATCACTGCTTTGTGTTTCACACTAATGTTACTGTTTGGAAAATGGCTTTGATTAAGGTTGAAGAGTTTGTGGGTCCAGTTTTTCTGTTGTGAGTTGCTGTAACTGGCCTTGCTCTGGTTTGGCTCAGTATAAAAACAGTTACATGGAAACAGTACAGCAGTTAGAGTCAACACCCTCATTATTAGGATCAGGATTTAATCAATTTATCATTGACGTCTCACATGATTAATGGTCATTTTTTCTTCCATATTTCTTCCAGCTGTGATGTCACTTTCCTCACGCTGCCACTGTCTTGACATCAAAGCTATAGACAGAAAACAGCTGTATAAAAACGATCATCTCTTATAATGAAACAACTACATCGATTATGTGAGAAAATCAAACTAATAATTTTTTGTAACCCTTAAAGTTTTTTTCAACATCTGATTTTTTAAACAGGGAGGATTGTTCATCATATTCCTGCAAATCTTTTATTTCCTGACCCTGTACAACTAAATAAATGACTAAATAAATCACATTACAAAGGGAATCTCATTATTTTACAACCTACCTCAGCAACTGTATCTTAAATAATACAGCCTGAGGTTAGACAGTTGGGGATTAATATTTGGGATGAACCTTTCCTTTATTTCATGTAAGAAGTGTTCACCACCTGGCAAATCTAAACCTCCACAACCACAAGCCTCAGTGAATGAAGAGAAGTCTGACAAGAGGAGGAACAACCAGCCGTCTAAATTTAGGATGTGTTCAGGAGACAAAACATTATGCAAGACGCTTTGAAGATGATGAGAAATGCTGGTGTTTTGCTGAGCAGCAGGATTGTTTTCCCTCCTAATTTTCCAACAGTACTTCCCCAGTCTGTTTGTTTGTGGTCAGGCGGGATCGATGTGACTGACGAGAGCGCGGGCGATGGCGATCGTATGAACACCTACACACATTCGGACAACTTGTTCGTGGGGGGTGACGCCCACTCGTGCAACATTCACATGCAATCATAGAGGCTTCCATGGTGGTATGCTCTTCAGCAGGAAATGTCTTTTTAACAACCAATTAAAGGTGAGCCAGGCTGCTAGCTTACAACAGGAATGTTTACGCAGAGGAGCTGTCGGAGAAGGAGAGGGAGAGAAAGATTCATTGTGGGGGAGAGAGGGGACAGATCGAGCAGGAGGGGAGGGAGGGAGGGAGCTGCAGAGCTGAACAGTCCAGGATTTGGCACTTTCACAGGTGTGCACAACAGGGGGTTTGAGGAGGAAGGAGTGTGTGTACATATCTATATGTGTGCATTGGTGTGTGTGTGTGTGAGTGTGTGAAGCAGCCAAACTGGCCACCTGTCTTTCCCTCGTTGTAGTTTTAGTGTTTCCTTTCATCCGGCCCTCAGCAGCTCAGCTCCCACTTGGAGCAGTTAGCCTCCTGCCGTGTATAACCGTGTGCGCGTGTGTTTGCCTCCGTGTGTGTGTGTGTGTGTGTGTGTTTGCGTAGCTCAGGTCCCAGTTGGGTTAGAAAGACTAATGTTCCTAAAGGTGCATTTCACTCTTTCCTCCGCGTTTTTATATCTTTGTTCTTTATGTTTTATTGAGACAGTTCGAGTGGAGGCAGGATGTTGGCCAACAGGCCCGACAGAGCAGAAGAGGACACCAGAGGAAACTTCTGCTCCAATGTCAACAGGAGGTCATGCTTCAGGAAAAGCACTGCTACCTATCCATCTTTAATTAATAGACCCTATTCAGCCGGGTACCATCTGAGCGCAAAAACATGGATGAGTTGGAAAAAAAACAGGAAGTGCTCCTGTCTCCTTCACTGATTCTCATGTTATGACAGTTGAGAAATGTAGAAATAACTCGTTAATGTTTCGGAGGAAAGTCCAAGAGCCTGTCTGGCCACTTCTTTTTATAAGAAATGACCTATTTGTGAAAACTGTGGGGGGTTGATTTGAGAATTCCTACTCAGCAGTTTCTGGACTCAGACAGTGAGAGGTAAAGATACAGTACTCTCTGAAGCCAAGAGGTTTTGGTGATCTTTTAAAAGCAACACTCATGAATACCTTTACATACATGCTGCATTAAGGGTACTTCCAAAGATTTTGTGTGATATGAGATGGTCTGCTTCCTTTGGTCTCTACTAGTAGGACTGTACAGCGGCTTTAATCAAAAAAGCTGAAATAAATTAACCACAGTCTACTTTCCCAGCACCAAATAGGAGATGAATAAAGTTATCGTAAAGGTTATTTAAAAATCAACTAAGCTAAAACTTTCGTCTTGTACTCAAAATGCTGAACTTTCTCTCTGCCTGTTGGCTGTTAAATTAGTTGCAAATTACAGTATATTGGCAATTATTATCTCATCAAGATTATGTTTTATCTCTGCTGTGCTGTATCCAAGAAGAACCCAGAAAACTTGATCAGATGCTTTTCTCCTTTTGCATTTACAAGAGAAGCTGTAACAACATACAAGAAGGCACCTTCACACTAAAACACATGTTATGGCCTAATACTGGGGGTACTCCTCCTTTAAACAAGCACTTACTGGAACAACTTTTACCTTCACTTTTTATTGCTGCATTCATTTGAGAGACTAAAGGAGGTACTGTTGGGACATCGTCTGTATGACTTTATCTTTTTCTTTCATGGCTGCTTGAACAGGTAAACAGACCTGTGTGTTTTCCTTGTATCTAGACTGTAACTGAGTCCAGACAGTTTTCAGGTTTATTCCAAATAGGTTGGATTAATCTGAGCGATCTTCAGGCTCCATCCCAGAAAGCTCTCTGGCACCGGTGCCAACTTAAACTGTGCAAACACCAGGACAAAAGCTGTTTTTTATTACTTCAGCTATCAGCACTCACATGCCAGATTTCCATGGGGGCATCTTCGTCAGACCATTATATTGATAATATGAGCCAGTCGATCTTCCAACCTCCGGTTCACCTTGGTCCAAAACCGCCCACTTAAATACGGCCCAGCAGTTTGCCCTCTCAGCTGATCTGTTTCATCAATGTGAAATACAGAGATCATTAGACAGCTAATCTATATCACAGATCTTCCTGCTTAGAGTGTGTGTGCACATGTGAGCGTGTGTGTGTGTGTGTGTGTGTGTGTGCACATCCATTCATGCAGTTCGTTCATCTATTTGTGCATATGTAAGTTCATCTGCGCACAAGTGTGTAAATGGTCATCTGTGTATGTGTGCTAAATTGTGTGTGTGTAGGCGTAGGGGGAACCTGATCTGGTCTGTGTGGGAGGAACCAGTTCCTTTTTCCCCCTTCTCCACTGTTCAGACAGACGGCCTGCTAGAGAGATCAGACTCTCAGACTAACTGGACCAGAAGTCATTAGGACACACTAGACACACAACGCTTTTTTTTTTTTCAAAGCTATTGCTTCCTTTGAAAAAAATCTCAGCAGTAAGATTATCTACGTTTCATCGGCTCATAATAAGAGTAAGATCTTTTAAACAAGTCGCACGGCGCTTTTCAAATCTTTGTCTCAGGAACCAGCGAGCAGCAGGGACCACTTATACTGAAACTGTGTCCTGAGACTTAGTCTTTTGTTTCCCAGTGTTACGTTTTGGGGGGAAAACCAGCTCTGGCACTTGCGTTTAAGGGCATTTCAAACATAATATGCCAGAACTGCATTTTGTCTTTGGTATAAGCGATTCTCCAGATTTTGCAACTATCTTTAGTTCAGGTGTAGACTTACTTTTATGTAAGATTCTGTAAAGCACGCAATCAGCTTTGACAGAATATTATTCACCGTTTCACAAATTTCAATCCACACCTTTCCCCGCTTCATCACCTTTCTGAATTATTTCATTCAAGTGAGTGTCCTCTAGATGACGTCCCTCTGAGGACATATTAGCTCTGAAAGTGTTCGGTGCTGTTTATAGTTCTGGGGTGTTTGTGAGATGACGCACACGGTAAATCAAGTTTGTTTTTCAGCACCGTTCCCTTCACAAAAAACTATCTTCTGGCAGTGACGTTTGAATTTTTGTTGGTTGTTTTTCTTCAGCGGGAACTTGTCACATTGTAGGAAAAAGCCCCATAATTGGCACCTCAGTCGCAGAAACAGCTTGTTAGCATTGTTAAAAAAAAATAATTTGGGAACACCAAACCAGTGCAGCACAGCGGTTAGCCTCCATTAAAAGAACGGCTCATTTACATTTCACTTAATGGTGGAAAAAAAGCCTGAGAAATACGACTGTTATGTGGTTTTAAAATCCTGAACGAGGACACCAGAGACGTTAAAAGATTTCTAAGACTCCTTATTATGAAAATATCTTCCTCACATGGTCTCAGATGATGCAACACTTTCAGGTAGCCATAACTCTGTTTTCCTTGGGATTGGATTCATATCATCTGCTGCAAAATCCACTGTGTCCATTGTAGTTTCATCAGGTGATTATGAACTAAGGTTAACAGTCATGGTGTGGGAGAGTTTTATAGTAGGCAGAGGAGACAGACAAATGCAATACATAATAAGGAAATGTGACAATGCTCTGGTTATTTTGCATCAAGATATTGCACACACTTAAAGACGAAGAAGATGGTTGGAAAGAGTAGAAAAGACAGCAGAAATAATAAAAGAAGAAGATGGGACGGGTGGATGAATACACAGATAAAGCAATGAGAAGGTGAGTGGTGTGTGGCTGAACACACTGGAAACCCATCACCAACCAGACTCAGGCCAGTGGCACTCCAGGGAAAAGAGAGGAAGAGCAGAGGAGGAGAAGAGAGAACAAGCATGTGGAAAGGTAAAGAAGAGGACAGTGAAGGGACAAAGGCAGATGTCCAAGCAGCCGTACCTGCAGATTCAATTTTGATCTTTTTTCTCCCTCTCTCTTTCTACTCTGCTTCGTAAACCTCTCTTATCAGCCTCATCTTCTAACCCTCTTCATCTGATCAGTGCAACAGCACCGACCCTCAGAGTAGGAGAAAGAAGAGAGAGGAGAGCAACACAAAAGCAAAACCAAGAAGAGGGACTACCACTGAAAGCTGGTGAGGACATTTTATTGAAGCCTCATCCCTCCACCCGCTGCATGATAAAACAACCACGTGGTATTAAAGTAGGTCTGCAGCTTACTGGAAATTCACAGCGGAAACTTTTATATTGTTTATTGTATGGCACTGTCAGCAATAATTAAAAACACAAATCAAATTTAAAACCAGATATACAAACAATTTATTGGTCATCTTGAGTTATTTTCCACCTTTAGAAATGAATGTCAGAAATAACCCATACCACCAAAGTTCCAGCATATTTTTTTTCGTGATGCCATAAACTGCGTCAATTTATTTATTTTTTTTTGAAGAATGCACATTGTTTAAAAAAAGTCATATGCCCATTAAATAACATAGTTTCATTATATAATGTTATGTCACATAAATATACATTTATATTTCAGTTTACACAATAATAACACACAGCTTTGGATGAATACAAATTTGTGGATTTTGTGTGTTTACAGATCATGTGCCTCAAGTTCATTAGACTCTCAGCAAAGAGTCACTGAATAATACAGTAAAAAGTCTCTGTAAGTGTGGTTGTACGGTTCATGATGGTCTTGGTAATGATGTGAAAGGCTTTTGAAAGAACTGTTGAACTTCTGAAAACAAAAAAAAAAAAAAGTTGGAAAGCAAAAGTAATGAAAATGTTCATTGAAAAGTCCGGGAAGTGCTGCAGAAGTTCTTCAAACATCTTTGAAATGCATCACGAGTCTGGTTGGTCTTCAAGTTGCAGATACTGTAAAGTCACTGAAAGCACTGTCAGAGTGACGAGCGGTTTATCCGTGTGGTTTGTGTCCTCATTGTTAGCTTCTGATGGCCGTCTTCCTGTCTCTGTCTTTGTTCTGCAGGAGAGAGAAACAACATCTCACGTCATCGAGGATTCAACAGTGAAATCAGCTCAGACCAACAACTTTCAACTTTCTCTTAGACAGAGTCAATACACCAGATGGCCACTAGATGCTGGCTCCAAAAAACTCCAAATGACATTTTCAATCATCAAAGGCTCAGTCGATACATTTTTTCCACAAGTTGTTCTGATGTCATTAGCTAAAGTCAACTCATCTCATCTGGTGGTCCATCTGAAAAATTCATGTACTAGGCTTTAGGGCCATGGTTAGTTTAGTCTGTTCTCCAGTGAGACCAGGCCTGAAGTCTCATACACAGTATCCTCAGATTCAAGGGTATACCCGCCTCCTCACTCCTCCCTTCATAACCAAATATGGTCACTTCTGGAAAGCCAAATGTTTTTGATAGAACAAATTTAAATAATCTTAGCAGGTGAATAAAACGCCTCCCTGTGAAGTCAACTGTTTATGGGGTTGTGAAACTGCACTCCAGGAAAATGTAGTACACACTGTGGAAATAGACACTGTTTTGCTGCAATCACTGGCGCAGTGTATTATTGTGGTTTTGTACATACCCTGTTCCCAGTTGTTGAGAGAGTAAATTAGCCCTGACTGCATGTAGTAAACTCACACAAACAACTTCTGCACAGCAGCTGCACAGCACTAATTATTGAAGAGAGCAATGAGAGTTTCTTTAATTCTATTATGGCCTGAAGATTGTCACCACGAGCTGATTTATGTCAGCAGTGCATGATGATATGCTTCTCATTTATCTTGTGGTATCAGAACGGAGAAGCCTTGATTTCCTGGCTGGTGAGGAGACTTTCTCTATCTGGCCAGGAAAATAACATCACATTTTCCCTCCTCACCTAACCTCTTCGCTGCTCCCTTCTCAGGCCATCTACCACTGGTTTTTCAAGGGAAAGTCAGGAGAATTTTTTTGAATGCACCACTGAGTGATATGCAACACACATGATTATCCCTGCTTTGGTCAGTAGTTTTCAACACTGAGGCTGTTACAACCTAGTGTTAGGATGCCTTTCACTGACTCAAAAGAAATCAGGCTAACTTCACGACATTGGGTAATATATGCACACGAAGGTCCGGGGTGAAAACTCTCACCAGAGTGAAAGCCAAGTGTTCCTGTCCTCTCCTGACTTTTCTTTCCCACTCTCATATCATCCAGACTAACCGCCCCCCTCTCGCCTTCCTCTCCCATCAGCCGAACACCTGTTACACATTTCCTCTCAGACTGCGCACAAGGTGTAGGTGTTTGGAAAAATCCGCTTGACTGACATCAACAAAGGTGGGTAGGTGTTTGGAAGGGTATCAGGCAGTAATGAGAGAATGAGATCATAGGATTTGGACAGGAATCGGTCCTCCCACTGATTGAGGTGAGTGTGAGGAGACGCAGAAACTGTTATTGTCAATCCTTCCCTCAGCTGGACCCAGCACAGGATCAGTATCAGACTGCAGTTGAACAGTTACTGTTGAATTGTTGACACCAATAATGTCTTTTAGTCTGTTACGTATATAAGTAGGAAGTAATCTTAAACGCAGATACTTCATGGGAAGATTTAATTTCAATGCTAAACAAATGGAGATGATATGCTCTTTAACCTTTTAAACCCCAAGGTCCTCTAATTGGGGGACCCTGAGGCTTGTCTCTGGTATTTTTCTATAGTTGAAATTTCAAAATAAGAGCTCAGGGCTTAAGGGGTTAAAACAAGAATGAATAATTCTGGAAAAACAACATAAAACAATAAATGTCACGTTTTGGCAGTTTTCAAGCCAAACACAAAATTATTATTTTTTATTATTCTTATTACTTTCTTGTATAGGTATAAGTAGTGTTGTCATAACCAGTTTACTTTAGGCTTCATTTCTTATATATTATTATTATTATTATTTTAATTCTATTCTATTCTATTCTATTCTATTCTAGTACTTGTCCAGAATCACAATAGTCCTCCATGTGGTGTGATTAGTGGACTAGTTACTTACAGAACCACACACTCTTTACTTCAACAGTTTTTACCTGTGGCATTGATCTTTTCCTAACCTTTAAAAAAGTTAAGTTTTTCAGTCTAAATTTATTCTTACGCATTGAGATCGAGAAGATTACAAATGACCTCACATTGTAGTTTAAAAATGGGCCGAGTTTAGAAAACCAGACGAAACGAACGATCTGTCCAAAACTGTTTGTCAGTGTTGCCATCTAACATGAAATACCGTTCACAAAGCCTGGGAAACTCTGGCCTCGTGTTGCTGTTATTGTGCAAACTATGGAGCCGACAGCTGGAAGACACAAGTGCAGCCGTACTCTCATCGTGGAAAATTGTAGGTATTTATCAGTGGGAAGGAAAAGTACTTGAGGCAGGTGAGTGGGTACATGAAACTGTGAAATTTGGATGATTTTCCAAATTACATGAAATTACAGTTGAATGAGTGGGAATCAGCCCACGCTGCACTGTGAGTGCCTGGTGACAGTTTAGGAAGCACAGCTGTAGCTGGTGAAGGCGGTTCAGCTGGAGTCTAACTGGTTCAGTCAAAACAGGAGGAGGGAGGTCGGCTTTAAGACCGGTCCTGGTAGTCAAAACAATCTCCCGAAGACTAATAGGGCAAGGCCGGATGACATCGCTGCTCTCTCTTTTCTCTTTCCAAACACACACACACACACACATACCACCAACTTCCCAGGGGGGTGATTTGTCCGACACTAATATGATTACCTGATGATGTTTACTTTAGATACACTGTGATGATATTACCACACTGGAACAATATTATTGAGGTGAAGGCAGCCCCGTCTCAGCCCTAATATCAAGACAGTAAACACTTTCTTCACAGCATCTTATCAACTCCGCAAATTCAAGCATTAATTTTGTTTTTCCGAAACTCAATCCTGCTGCTCCTTTACCTATAACTGAGGATTTTTCCATGCACGCTCCCTGTCTTTTTTTTTTTTTCCTGTGTTAAGCTGTTCTGTCAAATACAAACATCTAATTTAGTTTTCTGGCTGCACGAGGACAGGAATGACTGGTTGGAAAAAATAATTCCACTTGGGCACCGGCCTGCGATCGTATAAGGAGAATGGTATTTAACCGTGAAATGAAAACTGGTAATATCCCTTTAGTTTATCGAGTGAAAATATGTGAGTGTGCGTCAGTGCCTCCAGTGGCTTATAGGAGCTGTAATTACCCTCGAGAATGATCATCAATTAATAAATAACACATCAGACGTTTAAATTGAGCTAACTAACACAGCAAATAGACCTCAGTGTGTCATTATGTGGTTTGGACACGTCACACATCCATGTTCACTGTGGCTTACTAATAAGCATCGCGATGGCTTCTGAAAAACACTTGATTGAGCTTAGATTGCTCAATCACATGTAGCTCGGAGCAGGCAGACACACATGTGTGTAATTATTCCCACATTTTAATAATCTGTTATAATGACTGCAGAAACAAGCCTGGCTTCATTTTCACAAGTCTCAAATGACTTAATTCTGCTACATTATGCACTAAGCATCACTTTATCATCAGTGCTAAGATGTAAACCTTGAAACAGCCAATATGTCATTAGCTTCAGTAGATATTGTTTTAAGAAACAGAATAATTCAAACTGCCAATTTCTACTTTTTCCCCCCGTGTCGTAGATCTCTCTGCCTGGCTCAGCTTTCTGTAGTTTTGTTTTAATTTGCTCCGTGAGCAGCCGTTTCCCTGAAGACCAAATGACAACAGAATGATAGTTTTGCTAATAGATTTTGTTAGTTATCTGACCCGACTTCTTCTGTTGGTGTTAAATTAGGGTTTAACTGCTTCCATCTGCGGCGAAAGTACACTGACAGGCTCATGCTTGGAGGCACGCAGTCATACACAAAACTCTCATAACGTGCTGAACGTGGCTGAGAATATATTTGAAAACAGCTTGAAGTGCATCAGTTACTGTGAAGCATCTCATTAGCAGAGCTTGAAATGAGAAACAAACAGACGAAGCTCTCGCAACACTCGGTGCCAAACATGAACTCCGAGTCAACAGCAACATTATCAGTAAATGACGGTAATTTAGTTTTCATCTCTGACCCTGAAACGTCATGCACCAAAGTGACGTAATGCTTTTTCCAGTGAAAACAGACTAATATCCAAATAACTGTAAAAACCACAGTCATTAGCGTGCTCCTGCACATGTCCTATTCCTGCGTTTAAGCTCTCTTTAGGTGCACGGTTCATTTGATCTCTATAAAGAGGCAAAGTGTAGTTTCAGCACAGTCTAAAACCAACTGTCCAAACTGGAGGATAAATAGCTAAGTTGATTATCCCGCTGAGTCGTTGGCTATTTCTCTCACTCTGTTTCTCTCCTCCTCCATCTCTGTTTCCACAACTTCCTGCACACCATTAGTTTAGAAAGTGTTGAAAGCACAGTCGTGATCCAGAGCTCCTTAACTAAGTAATCATATAGGAGGGGTTTTTTTTTTTGGTCTGTCTAGAAAGAAGCAGTGAACTGCCGTCTGGTTGAAAAGAGCAGGAAAAAATGGAAGAGGTAGAATGAAATGCTTTTGATAAAAGTCTCTGAGTGTGTTGGTGCGCTGTATGCAAGTGTGTGTCCGTGTGTGTGTGTGTGTGTGTGTGGGTGTGAGTGTAAGCAGGGAGGGCGTTTCACAGAGAGCGGTTTCCAGGCTCCTTTAACATCACCATCAAAGCCCAACGTCAATGTGTTTCTAATAGCAGCAGCTGAATTAAACACTGGCTGTACGGCCTCAGCAGAGGATAAATCATTTACAGAACAATTAGCTCATTTGTTGCTCTGCTCTGTGCTGCCAATGACTTCCAGACACAGTGAACCGGCCAGTGTGTGTGTCTGTGTGTGTATATTGTATAAGTGCAACGACACAGAATTCATGAAAAAGTGTCACTCATTTCCATCTCATACAAAACCATATTAAAAATCCTCCACACTATCTTCCTCCACACTTTGCAGTCACGTGCTGTGAGCAGACGAGCTAAAGAGATAAATCAGTTTCCAGTTGAAGTTTTAGAGCCACTGTCTTTCCATCCACCCACAAAAATCATCACATGTAAAAGTTTTACAGCTACCAAGATGTAAATTAGAGCTGTTCATGATATTAGGAGCTGTGTACATTTATTTTTTTTTATCTTGGCTCACTCACTAAATTCACACATTTCTTTTTAATTTCAAGAAATTCCAAATAAATAAACTCCATCAAGTGAGAATTAAATATGGGTTGTGCCTTAAGAGGCTTGTAAACTCGTCTAAATTTAACCGTTTCAAAGGGAGCTATGGTCTCTTTACACCAACCACACCATAAGTACCATAGTAATTATATTTTTGCGAGATTTTTTTTTATTACTATTTTGTTCCCAAACATCGTCTTCTCTTTTAATTCATCAAATGAGCTTCTTTAAATTTCAAATATTGGCCTGGACTTGTCGAACCCAGCATAAAAGGAAAGAGTTCAGCATGATTGCAGATGTTGGCAGATGAGCTGCCGTTTGTGTCTAGTTTCGCGATTGAATTGAATTGACCCTCGCCAAACGAAACAAGCCAGGGTTGTGGAAGAAGCTGTAAAAATGCAAATGAGCACTGTGGCCTAAAGACAAAAGTAAACAGATTAACACATTTGTTTTGTTGGAAAGTGACTGAATAAACACCGCCTCGACATTTAGTCGTGCTGCAGTAAACCTCTCGACACGTCGTTGAAGCAGACAGTAGCAGATATTGACTTGGAAAAAAACGCTGCACTTGTGAAATACTCCTGCTGAAGACCAGGCACCTGACAGTCGCACTGACAGCAGAGGGAGAGGCCTTGAACAGGATATCTGCATCAATCAACCCGACAGCACAGGGATTTAACCAGCGCTCAGCTCACCTCAATCCTCCATCCTCAGCCCTGCACATCTCATTTACAGATGTAGCCACCAGGAGTGACCCCTTTTTTTTTTAACTGCAAGTATCAAAGGCACCAGTATGGAAGGGCTGCACTCCAGTTTGTCTGTGCCAAACTGTAAGTGCCCCGAAAAAAAATCAAAGTATATGGATTAAAAATACACCCCAGAGTACATGGCTTTACCTGACAACTTAAACAACAGATGCTTTAATCTGTTGATCTGTAAACAATATTGAAAGGGTCTCAGCTGGACTTTAAAGTTACACTGATGATAAACCAGCACCACAAAAGTAATGAGTAACTGCTCTAAGACTCAATGTATCTTCAAATTCACAATTATTAGATTTTTTTAGATGCACTAAATAAACTTTTAAAAAATAATTGTACTAGTGGAGCAACAGACCTGTCCCTCCAAGCTCATGAAAAGATGACATTTGGAGATACATCAAAGCGCATCAAAGAGTCACTCACCTAGAATATAAAGATGATAAATCATATATACTTTTCACTTGTATAAAATTCCTTCTATAGAGAAATCACATCACATCACTGTTCCTCTGAATATGTAACATGTGATAATGAAGTACTCTGTGTGCAGTAGTCATTACTAACACTACTGTTTGTTTTGAAACAGTTATACTGTATACACACACATAATAAGAGGAAATGACCGTATACTTTTCTCACTTTCTCCTTCTCCTACACTGGAAATAAGTGTGAGTGAGGCGGCTGGTTTAAGCAGACCTGACAGCTGTGATGAACCTCAATGACCATAAAAACATACAAAGAGAGCACTCAGGACACAAAGTCTCGTTTTACCTTCACAATCGTTTCCTCTCTGTAATCACCAGCACTGATTCTGCCCTTTAGCCCACTTACATGTAATATAGCCACTTTTCCAGGGAAAATGAAATGCTCTCAGGTTCTGCCAATCAGAGTTAACCATTTATATCCCAGGTCAACCAGGATTTTTCCTTAAATTTTTAGGTAATAACAATCATTTGGTGAGTGTACATTCAACACATTCACAACTGCTGCACGATGAAACTGTGACGTGTCTTCGCATTTTCATCCACATTAACTTGATATTATGAAATCTATAGACGTTTTTATGAAGTCTATCATCAGATCCCTCACAAATACTAAAACCAACAATTGATACTCACAAGCCTGATATGTTGTATTTTTTCTGTCCATGAAGTTTTACTGTTTTCAAGAATTATGTAAATTCAAAGAGTTTAGAGCTGCAGTGTTGAAATGGACCACGGTTTCTTTATATAGACCAGCACCATCTTTTTTTTTTACTTTCTGCTGTTAAAAGTTTCTAGAGCACTAAATGTAGACTAATCCAACACTAAAAACAGTAAACAAATTACTTTATAACTGCCCAGCTCTCAAAGGAAATTACTGAGCTGCTGTTTACATATGAAGTTATATAATTTTGATCTATTGCAAGCAGGGATGGATGTTATTGAGAATAATAATTACAGATTAACACATTTATATCAAGAGGAATTTAAAAGGAGGCACATAAATTGACTTTAAGTGGAACTCTGATTACTTTACTTATTGCACTACATGTCCACGTGTACCATCTTCTTCATATAGTTGTTTTACTCCTTTAGCACAAACCACATCTGAATATAAATATCAACATCTTTTACTAACTCATCTTCTTTCTCCTCATCTGTGATTCTGGTTGGGGAAAAATCAGCACAGAGATGATTTAGAGATAATGACTTTCACGTGGGTTCACCTCATCAGTGCAGTTCACTACACTCAGTATGTTTGGTGTAACGTACAAGAGGAGAATAGTGAGACTTTTCATTGCGCTAATGGGAAACAGCACGATGTGACTGACAGAGGGTAACGCAGACTAAAGCAACGTGTCTGTGTTTGAGTGTTTTGACATGACAAAGTTTCAAAATTGTTTTCTCCCCAGCATCAGGTCAGTCATGCATCTGCAGCGGCGAGCTGACAGCAGTAGATAGTATTACACAGCTCCCACTGACAGCTCTGACCTCCACCAGGCTGATCGATATGCACAGAGGTGGTGGTGGGCGGGTGGGAGGGAGGTAGGAGGAAAAAGTGGCACAGAACGAGAGGTGTGTGTGAGGATGAATGAGGAAGAGAGTAAAAATGAGGCAGTCGGGGAGGCCAGACAGAAGCAAAAGGGAAAGGTAGCAGAGGAGAGAGAGGGTTCAGGCTAGTTATCTCCCAGCCAAGGGTGTCTGGGTTTAGACACCGAGGACGTCTAGGCTTTCACTTGCAGAAGTTCAGAGGGGAGGCAGGAGGGGGTGGAGTAGCGGGGAGACCAACACTGCTGAGACTCAGGTTATCCCCCAGCTAAAGGGTCTCTGGGTTTAGACACTGAGGAGGGTATTAGCTTTCACACACTGCTGGGGTAACGGGGGAGTCTGCCAGATGTCAGCTCCTTACCCATAAATCCTGCTAAATGGGCAGCAGCTCTGGGTTAGAGGGGGAAAGTTGAGTGGACGTCACCTCTCTGTCATCTTCTTCAAAATCTGAGCCGGGGTATATTTGATTTCACTCAGCTGATGTAAATTCTTCATTCCCTGTTATTTCTCATCAGACCAACGACTTTCTTATGTGAGCGTGTTCTTGATTATGACAATTTCCTGTGCTGAATCAATCAAATATGAGCAAAAACTTACAATGGGTGTAGTTCACCCCTCCAGTGTCTGCGTTCAGGTCAACTCTGAGTAGGACTTGTGGGGAAAACAGTGGCAGAAAAAATTTTGTATTTGTTTCTGAAATTAGAAGAAGGATTTTTTGTGGGTTTGGCATTGAAAAAAAAATCTACATATACCTTTATTTTGTTTTGGTGAAACAAAATAATTGCCAGTTACAAATTTGTCGGTCTCAGGTCAGTTATGATTAAAACCTTCTCATATCCAGGCTGACGTCAATACATTCTTGAAATTATACACATGGCTTTGGAGGAATTTCATGGGCTCCCGGTCATAAATCTCACTCACTGCATAAATACCCTCATAAACTAAATTCATATTTTTTAAAAAAGAAAGAAAAAAAACACACTATAGATGAGGTTGTGCACTACGTTAAAAATAAAACTCTCTTTGCTCAGCTCCCTGTCACAGAAAAACAATCACTGCTATGAACTGTAACGTTCAGTGACTTTCAAAAACCACCTTGAACTTTCAAGCCACCTGCTCGACTAAAGCAAACCCCCAGCAGTACAATAACACACAGTCCTTCACCCCAGAAGAGGACTTTAAAAGAAGTCCTGCTTTTTAAAGTCCCTCGGGGCCAATCAGGTTTATAGGCCCAGTCACTGATCTCAGGTCAGCTTTAAACACCAAACTGACCCAAACCACCTCATAGTATCTGCGATCAGCTGGTTCTTCAGCTAAATCTGTGGAGTTTTATATTTTCTAATCTTTTGTAAATATAAAGTCAAGTGAGACTGCTTCTACTGTTTTTAGTTTTAATGGATCACAACTCTGAGGAGAGGAAATACTATAAACACTATTTTATATTTTCACTGATTTTGGTAATTACGTCTACTGACTTAGAGTTTTCTGCTCACCATTTTCCTCTGGTTGCTGAGGCAGAAAGTACAGATGTGCTTGGGCTGAGCTGATTGGTCAGATCCTCGGTTGGGGGAGGAGCTGACGTGGAAGAACGGCGGTGAGGGAGCGTGGCACGGCTGTCCGTCGTGCAGCCCTTCACCCAGAAGCAACACGTTCCCCAGATGGCTGATGTAGCTGCTGGCCAAACGTAGCGTCTCGATCTTTGACAGCTTCCTGTGCACATCAAAACATTTGTGGTGTGGACAAAGAAAAGAGATTTTAATATGTGTCATTAGAAAAAAAATTGCCACAGCAGTTTTTACAGATTATTTAAAATGCAGTAAGGTGCATCATGTACAGAATATACAGATATTGATGTTAGATGTTTCCTCCCTGATGTTATGACACAACTATTACATGAAATATCAGCTTAGACTTAAAGTTTTATATTAAAGGCCCAAAGAGAAATTAATTATGATTCTTGGAGCCAGTTGTCCAGACCTACACCTACTTGTTCATCATTTTGGTCATTAGATGGAAATTAGTTTGTCTTATTTGTGCATCAAGTGTGAGGACAGAGTATGTGTGGTGCAGCTCTGTACCTGTCTGCAGGCTCAGTGGGAATCAGCGTGCGCAGTGCTGTGAATGCTGTGTTGACAGAATTGGTGCGATCTCTCTCCCGTGCGTTGGCTGCGGTCCTCTGGCGAATTTCCCCAGGGGGAGATGAGCCTGGGGGGCCCAGCCTCCCCACCATGCTCCCTACGTCCACCACTCCGCCTCCTCCTCCCCCGCACAGCTTCCTCTTTCTGTTCACCTTGATGTGAAAGGCAGATGGGGACGAGGAGGACAAGCGGAAGTTGGAGGAGTTGCGCTCCTCAGAGCCTGACCCCTCACTGCCGTTCTCATCATCATCTTCAGACAGGAGGGCGATGTCGCCGTACAAGAAGCGGCCTGCGGGAGGCGCCGTGCGCAGCATGGCAAATGTCATCTTCACTGGAGACTTCCTTCACTGTGGAGACTTCCCCGAGGCGAGATGCTAACTGTTGAGCTTCAGCTGATCACGTTTGTCCTCAGAAGCTTCTGTGGCAGTTGTCAACCAAAGGTGTCCGCCAGTGGTGTTCACCTTCTTTGCAGGATTTGTTAAGCCGGGTAAATCAGACGTTCCCCTTACGAGTCTGGGTAAGGTTTGGTTTACAACGTCCCTTCACTGACAGTGAAGCATAAGCACCTTGACCTCAGAGCTGCTGTGTCACAGGTGGCTGCAGGTTCCAGGTCCTTGTTGTTGTTCTCTCTTGATTTGTGCAAAAAATGTTTCACATCCCAAAAATCAGTTTCTCCTTCAGCTATTCCTCTGGAATGAGACAGACTTTATAATGGCATGTTGAAGTCACAATGTGCCCTCTTTTTCTTTGCTTCTCTGAACTTCTTTCTGTGTCCTTTGTTTCTATATTTGTGTGTTTCAATCCCAAAAGCCAAACTAGCAAAAATAACTCTATGCCAACAGCTTCATGCTCCCTCGCTCTCTATTGGTCTGTCTCTATCTGGTCTGTCTGTCTCTCTCTGCCTCTTTGCTCCACGTGTGCCTGCAGTTTGAGTGTTTCCGTCTGTCTCTGGTCTTATAGGCAGTGGGAGGGTCGATGGACTGCTCTGCTCCTCCCTCTGAGCGCTGAGGTCCCTCGGCTGCTGTCTAGAAGCAGGCCAGAGAGACCGGAGGCAAGAGGCAAACCATCAGCAGGAGTTTGTTTTGGCTGCACGCTGATGTTTTCCAGGGGAAATCCACCCTAAAACAGAACTTGCATCATCCGCAAAGTCCTCTGAAATTCAAATTCCTATCTCTACAGCCTACATGTTAGATAAAATCCTGTCATCCTGTCTTAACACTGTGACTTTAAACAGAGAAATCAGATATAAAATTGATTTCTGTTTTTTGTGTTAAATTAATAAAGATGTGTTAAGTTATTCAACTAAGTCAGAGGACAATATTTTGCACAACACAATCAAAGAATTTAACAGAATTTCTTCTCTCATATTTTCTTCTTAGATGGAAGTTGTTCAAACAAAAACAGTCTCCTCCAATTTTCCAGTTTGTCCACATTGTGTGACTTTGACTATTTCTGTTTTCTGTCATTAACCTGACAGAACATGCTAACAGAAGGATGTACGACTGGGACTTGCATTTTCAAAAATTCATGTTTTGTTCAACCACTTCCTTGACAGTAATAAGCTGTGAAGCCTGAGTGGTGAAGTAAGAGTTTGCCTTCTTACTCTGAGTTTGTCCCTGGACGGTCGGCCGGGAGGCGGTGCGGCCGCAAAAAGCTGGAAGCTGACAGGTCAGGACGAGCTTGTGGATGAAGGGGAGAATTGGGTTCACTCAGCCATGGCCGAAGCCTTTTATCTGCACAGACTGCGACACTCCAGGGCCTGCGAGTAGTTTACCCTCAAGGGACTTTTAGGGTGGAGTGTTTTGGTGATGAAGGCGAGGTTCATGGGTTTGTAGTAGGGGAGCTGCTACTTTACTCACTTGCACTCCCTTTAACAATCTGTCTTCCTCCGAAAGAGAAGAAAAAAATGAGAAAAGACAGTGAGGGGAGCAAACTCAGAGGGAGAGGAGAGACGAGAGAGTGGGAGTCAACTAATGAGAGACAGAACAAAATAAAACAGCTCTAGCTACGTATGTATGGCAAGATATAATGGTCTCAAATCCTAATCTGCTTTTCCCACTTAAAGTCTTTTGGGTTTTATTAGCCATGATGTTCGATCCAACAAACTGAGTAACCTTTATATCCTACTTTAAATGTACAGTGGTTAAAGGTTGACAACCCACGTAAAACTCAACTATGAAGTCTGTAATCCTCAGTAGTACCTTACTGAAAACTCCAAACCCAACTGCCACTGCCGGTATGCCTCTTTTGTGTAGATTGGCAACAGTAAGCCACTGCTGAAAACTAATAGCACAATGAATAATCTGTCAGAGTTACACA
>OOFC01029344.1:34533-56670 GCA_900323345.1 Pseudochromis fuscus | reverse complement strand
CAATGTTAGTCAATATAAAGTCCTCTGAAGTGATGGAAATATGCCTCTGTGTGTGTGTGTGTGTGTGTGTGTGTGTGGCCTCTACCATTATATTTCTTCTCCTACATTCTCCCTCTGTCTCTCACCACCCCATCTCATCCTCTTTCCTTCTTGTCTCCCTCCATCCATATATCTCTCTAACGACTGTCCCTTTAAGGTGCTGTCAGACCTGACACCTCCCCTTTAAATGCCAGCAGACACATGCAATCTGTCTTTACCTATCTACAAAATACAGGTGTGTGCAAGCACACACACTGTTCGTGTATGTCCTGCATTAATGTGTGTCCCTCCCAGTACATGTATTCATGTGTTTGTTTGCCCCTTTCTATGTATGCGAGTCAGGTTTAATGGTAAGTGATGGAGTAGCCAGCAGCCTAAACAAGCTTTAGCTCAGGGGGGCAGCACTCACTATCTATCTAACTGCCTGAAAGACAGAAAGACCGAAGCAGACAGAGGCAGGGTGGGAGGGAGAAGGATGTACACAACATTTATCATTTAATATTGGAAGCAGCAACTCCTTTTGCAACAACGGAGAGAGACTGTTCACTGCTGCTGTTGAAAAGTCCTGGGAGGAAAACCAAGACTGGCTCAAAATACAGAATTCTGCTTTAAAAGTTCAAGTCTGGCTTCAGTGCAGTCTGTACAGGTTTTGACTGGTATCTTTTTTCTTTTCTTCTGTTAACATGATAGAAGAAGCAGATTGTGTTGTGTTTTTGATTATACACAATTAGACACAATTTTAAACTATGCCAGCTGAATAGTGTTGAAGGATCCTTTGACTCTCAGCACACCCTGAATACAGATCATAATCAGAAATGTTTTACTTCCTGTAAACTCTGCATGTATAGAAGTAGAGGAGGCAGGATTGTGCTCCGTAGTTATGGATAGGGTCTTTAATGTGCATCAGTTCATGTCAGTCTGAGTCTCACCATGTTTGTCTTCGAACCTCTGGGGCTGACAGGAAGGTTAATCCACTATTCAACCCCAGTCAGAGTGTCTCTCCTTGGGGGTGCACAGAGAGCAGTGATGGCCCCTGTCACCTCCAAAGACCAGAACCCCCTCTTCCTTCATGATGCACCACAAACAAGGCTTATCATGCTTGGACATCACAGCTGAAACGGCCTGGAAGGAATGGTTGTTTGCACTGCTGCGGTGCCAATAAGTGTGACAAAGAGTGACATGCACACACACATTTGTGGTCAGGCAAACACATGATGTGAGCAGTTAGGTGCACGTGGCAGGATAAAAGGAGGAAACTGTACACCCAGGCTCATGGAGGTGCACAAAGTTTACTTTGCCTTTGTGTGTGTGTGGGTTTATGTTTGAGGTCAGTGAGTCCAACTTGTTACTCATGATTAAATAAAGTGGATACTGTATGGTATCTACACATATTTTATTTCAGAACATTATTAATTTTGAATTTTCATAAACTTATAGCTACAGTAAATGCCCATTCAGTTAGACATTAATAATTCTCTGTCACATTCTTGTGTCTGTATTTGGTGTTGGTGTCAGTGTGTTTCATACATTTTGGAGCCGTAAAGAGCTAATCTCTTCCTGCCTTTCACTCGCTCTCTCTGTGATGAATGAATCCAGTCAATGAGTGGGGTGCAAGGGTAACCAGGGCGGGGGGTGCATGTGTGTTTGTGCGTATCTTGATGTCTGGTGCTTTTGAATTTACGTGTGTGTGACTAATTTAATGGATAGCAAGCCACCATGGTCAAGGACCCCCCCCAACAAACATACAAACACACAGCCACACAGAGTTCAGGGTGGGTAGCGAATGACTGATTTACAAGACACACCAGTGACTATTGACCACATGTACTGTAACCTGAAAAATGACTTTGTGTGCGTGTGTGTATGTGTGTGTGTGTGTGTCTTTGTGTCACTCAGGCTAGTGTTGTTAATCAATCACTCACTACAGACCCTGAACTTTGAACACCAGTAAAGGAAATAAATCTACTGGACATGAAGTGGAAGGGGAGGGATGGAGGAGAAAAGAAGGAGAAGAATCATTTCTTTGTTGTTTTTTTTTTCCTAGTAAAGAGAAAGATGCTCTTCATATGGCACTTTATACACAGTCTGTCACTACTGTGAAGCGGCATTTAACACATTTTGCACAGGCTCTCTCCTTCAAAACACATAAATGTAGAAATACGTGTGAAATACTGATGTACATATTTTCTTGAATTTCCTAATTTATGATGCCTTTTGAAACGTCCCATGTGGTTTCTTCCTTTACAATACACTGCAGTTCAATTCATTTAAGTGACAGAGAGAATCACAAGGTTGTCTTCTTAAAATATTTCAGTAAAATACTTACAGTCCCATTGATTTAAATGTCAAATTAAATTCAAACCTCTGTCCATGTTCTAAGTCTTTAAAAGCATTGAAAGAAGTAAAGGTCACAAGATATCATGGAAGATATCATCTTTTGAGTATATCTCTCTTTTACTCTTCTAATATTTGTTAGTAGTGTTGTTTTAATTCCATATGACCAAAATACAGTGCTTGCACAGCAATTGCGGGCAAACATGTCCATAAAAACAATAAAAAAATAATTATTAGACACTAGAAAAACGACCTTGCAATGTATCTAATTCTTGATCTTCCCTTGAGGTCTGGAGACAGTCAAAACAACTTGTAGACACTAAAATAACAAATTTGTCTCCAGAGTGAGATACAGGAAATGTACATGCATAAACGCAAGTCAGAAACCTGCAGCCTAGCATGAATTATTATGATCTAAATGAACTTTTATACCTCTGTGAATGTGTAAGAGAGAGGGCTTGTGTGATGATCATCTGAATATTAACTAGAGAGTGCATGATGAAACAGCACTGAAATAAGTGAAACTGATGTTCAAAAAAAAATAAATACAGCCATCAAAATACTAAATAACAATATGGAAGTTTAGTGAAAGGTTCAATTAAAAACTGTCTGCATGTCTGTTAATGGCATCAATGATGTGTTTAAAATATCCTATTCATACGTTGTTTTGTTTATTTTTGTGTTAGTGTATCTAATGATATAAAGATATATAGAACACTATCATCTGCATATGGGTATATTCTATCATTTCACAGGTCAAAATAAAGCCTACAATGAAAACAAAGTAGATTATGACAGTTGCAATATTAACAATGAAAATATCCTATAATAAAAGTCACTTTTTGGAGGTATTCCACAATATGTTTGTAGATAAATACATTAAAACTATGGGCAAATTTGTGCATTATTTGAATAATTGCAGTATTTACAGAATTCCTTTTGAAAACATGCAGAGAAGAGTGTAACTCGAGCTTGGCTTTAATGGTTTGTAGAAGCATTAGAAAGCAACCTGCTTTGTAGGAAAGGGAGTAGGGTGGATAGTAAATGGTTTGGAAATTGAGTTACTGTTTTCCCAGTGGAAAAAGTCTGAAAAGGAGGAAGGCGGTGAGGAAAGTAAAAGATAGATGGAACAACACGGAGAGAGACTGGAGGAAGAGGAGGTTCAGAGCATTTTGTTTGGTGGGGTCAGGCCTGTAGGGTCAGCACCAACTCAATAAAATACACACAAACAAACTAAAATACACACTCACTCGTACACAACCGTAGACAGACACACACTTAAGCTCACTGACAAACACTCTCTGGTCTCATGGTACTATTACTTTGGTGGTTAGGGACTAGTAGCTACACATACTGACACTAACTCAGGGAGGATACATAGCCTTTAACTTACAGACTCTAACACTGAGCTTGCGTCTCAATCCCTTCTGAGGAAAACATGGAAATTAGAAACCAAATACTTTGACCTTAAGGGCAACTGGCAAAAAGTAAGATTTAGTCACTCAGCAATGAATATTTAATGCAGCTGTAGTGCCTTTTCATAGGCACACATTTGGCTCTAAGACGTGATGGTCTGATCTTATCATTATTATTTTGCTAATGCCTGCATTGTAGAACAAAGCAGATTATATAAAACCTATTAAATCTAAATATATGTACCGTATTTTCCGGACTATAAGCAGCAACTTTTTTTCTACGCTTTGAACCCTGCGGCTTGAACACCGGTGTGGCTCATGTGTCAGCGGCACGAAGCTCGATGGCTTTTTATAAGCTAGCAAGCGCCGTGCCGCTGATACATTTAGCCTCATCACATCAGATCCAGTCAGAGTGGATCACATGAAACTGTTCAAATAAATTCAATAGCGGCTTATAGACAGGTGCGCTCAGTAGTCTGGAAAATACGGTAATTTTAAGTAAAATATGTTTTTCAAATTTTAGAACCTTCAAAGCATAGCCATTGTTAGCTTTGCACACCAACTCCATGAGGTCACCACCACAGATTTGGACAAGTTACTGCACACTGAGCAGTTGTTTGCTGCTTCACTGTGCTCCAACTTATCCCAGACCATTTTCAAACAGTTTTAGATTGGTCCATCAGCAGTCCATCACTCTCAGATAGCTGTGTACAGAGTCTCGAGATGTGTTTTGGTTCATTGTGCCTTTGAAAAACAAATCATAGTCCTGCTAAGTGCAAATCAGAAGGTTGCAGTAGCCTTTCCTCAGTAAGTGTTGCCTCAAGTTCTGTTACAAGCAAAGCCCCCTCGCACCATTAAACCCCCTTAATCCAGATACTGTAGATTTGCTTTTCCTGGCTTCACAAAAAAATAATAATAATAATTTTTGACTCATCAGACTGTCCATTTGTCCATTTCTTGTGTTTCTTCCTTATCAGTGGTTTGCATCAGATATGATTTGATCTTAGAAATATTTTTTCAACACCTTACAAAAATCTTAACTGTACTATTTGTCTTATTCTGTCCACCCACTCTTTCTTTTGTTTATTTTCACAGTTTATCTCTTCAACCCTGTCTATCTTTCCTACATGGCAGTAATAATAATGAAAAATCTCTTTTCCCTGTTGGCAATAAAGAGACCATCAGATACAAGGGATGGAGAGAGAGAGACAGAGAGAGAAAAGGGGGTCTGGCAATCACATTAACCAGACAGTGTGGTTGGTTTTTTTTTGAGAAAATAAAGAGACTGCTGTGTCTCTATTTCTGTTTGTGTGTGTGATATGGTGTGTTGCCCCTTATGTTTGTGTGTGTGTGAGTGTGTGTGTGTGTGTGTGTGTGTGTGAGGGAGCAGAGAAAGCTCTCTTCTGATATTAGCTAGTTCTTCATTCACTTGCTAATGTGATTTTACCCCATACACCACACACACACACACACACACACACACACACACACACACACACACACCAAAATCCTTAAGGCGAACAAAAAGGGCTTTTTTGGTTTAGTTTTACAAGATATTACAAAAACTGCTCACTTAGATTAACTTAGAGGTTACTGGAGGTATACATTCACTTTAAGTGGTTACAAGTAACTTTAATTTATAGGGTTTTTTTATTCAAGCACAATTTTAAAGGAAGGCCTTTTACTTACAGATGCTTTTTACATTATGGTATTCAGATTTTTACTGATGTAGCAATTTTATTGGCTTAAGTAAGAAAATATATTGATGATGATGTGTTTTCATTTTTTCTTTTGGTTGGTCCAGCAATCACAGATTGAAGGGGACGTCTGCATTGTCACCTTCAGGGGCTTGGATGTGCCGCCCCCTGCAGGTCCCATATGGATTTTAGGAGCCAACTTCATTGCCCGCTACTACACAGAGTTTGACCGTCACAATAATCGCATAGGGTTTGCTGCAGCAGTCTGACAAGACATTAAACATCAACCGTGTTACTCTGTTTCTTTATTCACTATTTACCTCCAAGTGTTTTCTCGCCTCTGTTTAGTCCAGCTTTCCCTTCAGTTGATTTTTATGATAACTCTGATCAAAATCTTTTTTTTTTGCAGAAATTCATATCAAAGACTGTCTGCCTCACATTTCTTGCATTTCGGCCTTCCCTATATAATATTTGGTAGCATTTGCACTGAACAGCTTGTGTTTTAATTTATAGGCATTTACCAGTAAATGCAACATTTCTGTGCACATGGTTAATCTTATTATCATCATGAAAGATCAATGGAAATTTATATCTGCATTGTTCCGACTTAACAAGAATAAAGTTGTTTACTAGGAATTCAATTCGATTCGTCTCTAATTCCAATAATGCCTGCATGTTTTCCCTAATAGTCTGTCCAATGCATTCTGTGACCATCCAAGCGTCGAGGCTGAAGTTAGAAAACAAACTGCTGTGACAGATCTAATTAGCCACTTCATATGTTTATCATTCTTTATTTTATAATCGTTGTATGACTGTTTATAATGGTTTCTATTTTTAAGTAATCGGATGTATTTGAGCTCCTTAATCTGCTATGAAAGCTTTCTTTCTTTCAACCAAGTTGAAATTACAGTAGGAGCAAGTGCTGCTTGAAATACTGCCACAATTATTTTCTAAATCAAATTATCCTTTTTTTTGGTTTCTTTTTTGTGTGCAGCTCGTGATGCCTAACGCTGAGGACTTGAATATTTCAGTAACAAAACAAGTTATTTTAGTTTGTTTGGAATTTTTTCTTATCAGGATAAAACTCATTGTCAGGAGTTCTGCAACACAAAACTCTCACGAGCAAACATGCGTCTTCAAGATGGTTTAAAGAGCGACTTGACAGAGTTATCTCTGCTTACTTAGCAGGCAAGGGGCCACACAAAAATAATAAAACAATAAAAGCACAGACATTTATTAGGGGACCTTGTCAGACCTTGTTGTCTCTTTTTCACTGAGGTGGTCGGGGAAGTCCTCGCATGATACTGTCACGTGACAGTGGGGCTGTCATGCTTTGTTACTCTCACATCCACAAATTGTCTGCTTTGGATTTTATCTCCTGGCAGTGTGCACTAAGGTGAGGGTGGGTGTCTCTACACTGGAGTTTGATCAACAGTCAAACCATTGCAAAAACAGTTTTCTTATTATGACTCAACACAGCTATTCATTCTTGGAAACCTGTCTCATCAAACATTCAGACACAGATGCTTGGTAAGATATAACCTATGTTATTCCTGGCAAATAGTTCTAGACTGTATAGGTTGAAACTTGAAGCTGAAATGTAGGCAGCCCATTATTGCTCAATAGAACACTATTTTATTAACTTCAGTCTTCAGTCTTCATCACATGTTATCTACCACATCTGTCAGTTCAATTTCAAGCTGAAGCCTGCAGGTAGTTAATAGCCTCTGTCTAAAGCTCAGTATTTAACAGTTTACCTTTCATATGTACAAAACCAGTGGGAATAATAGCATGTTGGGGTTTTACATGTCCATCATTGTTTTCCTTTCAAGCAGGACCAGGTTAGCTGTCATTTTATGTTTAACCAGCTGCTGCTTCATATTTAACTGTCAGGCATTTCCCCCAAACCATCCCTCTACAGCTGAAATTAACTGTTTCTCATTTGAGCTGTGGGAGTTTTTGTTCTCAACAGTGTTAGTCCAAAGTGAACTTTTGAAATTCCAGAAATGTCTACAGTCTGTGTAGTAAGTGTTGAGGAGATATTGGTATTCACCAACACCCATCCTATTTACACCAATTCATTATTCTGACAATCTCGTGCTGCAGACAGTTGTGGTGTGGAGAACTGCAACGTTATGTTCCAGGAAAACAAACAAACAAACAAAACAACTAATTTAAAATGTTATTGACACTTGTTCCTTGAATTTGGAAAGTAAACACCAGGAAGTTGCTCATTTTAATTTTATTTTCATCAAAATACTGAATGAGTGAGAAGCTAGTGGACAAGATGATAGCCCAGATGTGACCTCATGACTTGGGTCTCCACGGGACAGAAAACATTACGACTGAAAACACAAAAAAACACAAAGATAAAGGCTGCAAACCTTTTATGTGAAACAGATGCTGACAGTTAAATAGTGTGTCTGTGATAGAAACAGCAAGACAGAGTATGCAACCTTTGCACAATGCTTGGGGTGTGTGTCTTGGTTTAAAGTATCTACAGCGTTTTATGACTCCCCCTTCCAGTGTTGGTATAATGTTGGTATAGTTTGATATAATGTTTTATTTTGTCTTCCTTAGGTTATTTCAAGAAATTTTTGAATAACCTTGTTTATTTCATTGATCAGAATTAAAGCACAGATCCTCCAGTGTCAACACAGGCTTTATCTGTGATTAATGTTGCCACCTGGTATCATACAACTTACACTGACTGGAGCTATACGTCTGCGCTCTGGGTGTTAACGTTACGACTGTGACACATACCGTTTTAATGGTCGTAACAATATAAATACAGTGTTTGTGTGTGTGTGTAGTAATGGCTGCCTGAACTGTCTTCCTGCGGTGTGTTAGTAAGTAATTTGTCATATAATCCCCATGGTTTCAGGTTGTAACCATTGGACACATTCATGCATCACACCGTAGACTGAACCACAGCGGTAACCTAAGTCCAGATAATAACCACATCCAGCGGCAGTGATGCTCATAACCAGCAACTGGGTGTTGAGTAATGAGTAAATGCCTGTGAAGTGTCACATCTTCACTTCTTCTGGTTGTATCTGTCGAGTGTTTCATTTTACTGGCATTAGGTTACGGTTTGAGTGGACTGACACCTCCTCGGTTTATATGAGGCGGAAATAACAAAACTTAAAACCCCACAAAGCAGTCTTGTAAAAAAAATTCTCGCTGTGATCCTTCGTGGCCTCATTCTCAAAACATTTTCCAGAAGAAATCCGGGGTGCGGAGCCCCCTGATCAAAGCAGCTACTTTACGAATTCAATTGTCAGTCAGATTTATTACAAGGTAGTTTCAAAGGAGAGAGGAACATGAACAAGAACAGATGTTAGCATCCTCCTAAAGTTCACTGAAGCTCATTAGTCAAATAATAACGAAAAGAAATAATAATTTAATGGGAGGGTGATGAGTTAAATATAAGGCTGTCATCTGACTATCAACAACTGTTTATTACCATCCAGCCCACCAAAAAACAATTTGTCATCACACATCTGCACAGACCAGTATGGTTTATCTTGTCAAACATAGAGAGGTGGGAGGTCTTTAAAAGGGCTGTCTGTCAGCTCCAACAGTTAGTCCCAGTATGAACTCACTCTGTGGAGGAGGAGCACAGCAGGCAATGCTTTGAAGAACAGCGCCGCATGACGAAGTGTCAAATTTACTTAACAGCAAATTCCTTTCTGTGGAGTGGACGTGAATATATGAAAAGGATCTCTTTGCTTCAATGTGTGTGACAGAGGAGTCTGGTGTTTTCCATTGTCAAACACGTACCAGATGACCATCCTTGTGTCAACCCTGATTCAGAGCAAAGCTAAGGTAGGTGAGACCTTTTTTTATAATCAGTGGAGTAAAGGAAAAAAAAAAAATCCAACACCAGTCTCCTCAGTGCAACGCATGAGACGGAGGAGAGTGTGCTTGTGTTGATCTTTATGTTAAGCTTTATGATTATTTGTGCAGTTTGCTGAACTACATGAACTTATCCTGGATGGCATGGAGAAAACAAATCATGTGATAAGTGACATTTGCATCATGTGCTCCTGGATTTGCCACATACCAGTCACATCGATAGTTTTATTAGATTACATTAATCACATTATGTATTATCATCAGTCATTGTGTAGAGCTCGGACTTTCATGAGGAAGAGACAGTAAAATATGAAACGAATGCTTCTCGTGTCTGTGGCTTTTGGGAAGAATTGTGTCTTTTGTGTCTTAATAGGTCTTAACAGTCGACCGGGAAGCAAATAAATGATGTTTTATGCTTTCAAGTCACAGTTTTGATTGCATTTTCTGGGCGGTTTATTACACCAGCTGCATCGAACTCACTGGTCAAGAGATTCATGGGGGATGACTTTTAAAAGTACCCTCCAGAGCAGACATTTTGCCCGCAGTGTGAAGAACATATGCTTGTGACCATGTTTTAATCCCGAGAAGAGAGATTAAGTCCATCTGGAGCCCATTTCACTGTTACGGTTGCCAAAGGTACTTGGTAGCAGGCATCATCAGCCACAGGAGGAGTCTGTGTGCGCTGCTCGTCCTGTCCAAGCTTTCATGGTAGAGGGCACTATTTGACCATAACTGGAAGTCCTCTCACACCAGGTTCCTCTGAGGTCACGTTCAGTTAAACATCAGTCACTGGTAGTGTAGCAGTGACACCAGGCATATTGCCCAAACTTTACCTGAAACCTGATACTTTGTCAAGACTGGAGTGAAGAGGTACAGCTGCTACATGCAAATAGTGGACTGGGGTGGAGAGAAAGTTTTGCTACTGAACAGCTTCTCTCAGTTTCTGGATGGAAAAGGAGCAGTTGCTCAGATTTGTATTGGTTAAAAGTTATGGCGCAGTCAGGTGGAAACTCCGTTTCATTTTCTGATGAATATTGAGTGATTACTGAATCAGGGAGGGACTGCTGTGAGGTGGGCCTTCATGTAACACATTAGCCCTTAACGTTGCAATGGTTGAGTTGGTTTTAAGTGTTTTCTTTATTGCACTATTTTGACACTGCTTGAGTTAAGTAACAGCATTTCTGTTGGGTTAGTGCGTGAACATAATGTGTAGTTTTATCAGTTGCAGGTAAAGTGTCTGTGTGTGCTTGTGTTCCTGAGCTTCCCTCTGACTATGGCTGAAATCCCTGGTCCATGCAGACACTCCATCACTAGGGAGCATCTGCTGACAGTCAGGCAACTGGTAGGTGTTAAAGCAACAGCAGATTGAGCATAACACACTACGCAGCTCGGGCTGAAATCTTTCTGTTGTTGTTTCTGCAGATGGATAACCAGTTGAAAAGTGGCTGTTCAATAACCTACACATTTATTGAACGGAGAAGTTTGGTAAGGTAACATTTGTTTTATGAGACCGTTTCCACCCACAAACCTTTAATTCAAGCTTTCCATTAATTGTTTTTGTGCTTCTTTATTACTGTGTGCTCTGATTTCCCACAGAGCAAATGTTGCTTTGTAAAAGCCGCTTTACCCTGGATCCTGGAGCTGCTCACCACCCATTTCAAATATAATCGGGGTTCAGTCAATGACGGCTACGTTCAGTCCCTGAGAGCGCTCATCCTCAACATCTATTCTCAGAAATGTGTGCCTGAGATAAATGAAGAGGTTGAGGTGAGTGGTGACATTGCAGCTCAGTTTTCACAAGTAAAGGATTAAATTTCCGATAAAGTAAAACATAAAATCCAGATATGTGATAAGATGATCTGCCCAGAACAAGGAGATCAGTCTTCAGTACTGTGAAAATATTTAAGGTATGTTTCTCGTAACTGCCCACAGGATAAACCAGAAAGTTTTGAAATGCTCTATAGAGGCTCTCCTTCAGAGGCACTACGGAAGGTGTCAGAGGTGTTGTTGGTTTACTGGGAGCTCGTGACAACGAGTGACGCACCAGTCGACTGGAGATGTCAGCACGAATACACAGAAGCTTTTGGGTCCACCACAGACTCAGAGTTTTTCACAGAGTCACCCACACAGTATTTTACAGGTGGGAATCTCAATATTTTGGCATGCTCTCTGATGAATTATACAGATGTGTGGAGCTGAGATCACAAACCATGTTTCCTTTTCCACAGACAGTTATGACAGGAACTCAGTGAAGGCCTCGCTGAAAAGACCAGTAAAAGACCTGTACAAGCTTGGCTTTATTATCACATCTATCTGCGGAGGACTGCTGTTCATATTTACTCTCTACTGTCTAATCACACACAAGGTACCAGCACTTCTGTTTCGTTAATTCCAAAATCACATGTGCTCTAATAAAGCTTACCCATGCATTCCAGTCATATTGCAATAAAGCAGACCTTGGCAGTGTGGTTCAGCTCTCTGGGGCACTCCCTCTTGCCGAAGTACCAGCCCTCCCTCACTGGTAAATACAGAGCATAACAAAACAAGGTGGAGGCTGGCCTCACTGGTCTGCATAGAAATGCCATTTTTACAGCAGCACATGCACAAACTTTTGCAAAAGCAAATGAGTGCATTTCAGCTCGTTTTCATGTGTGGGGCTATCTTGGCGCCATCAGCTATTATTTGAAATGATGCATTGCATGATTCAGAGCAGCGGTTTTACAATTGGCTGAGGCTCACAGTCCACATTTGTCCTTATTAATTAATCCTGAGCTAAGAATATTTTTAATTTAGGATGAAAAAAACAACTTTCAGTATTTCCACAAAATGAATCCTGCAGCAACCACTTTTGATCTCCTATTTAAAAAGCTGATAAAAAGGTATAATAACATCTTAAGAATCCAATAAAGTACAGGGACTGAAACAGTACCAGCTGTAGTTCATGTAGTAAAAACACTAATTTTCAAGAAGGCAATAATATGCTAATAGGTTGGCTGACAGCATGGTGTTTGATCAAAAGGAGAAAAAAAAAAGGAAACATCACCTCCTTAATTACATTCTGGCCGCGGTGTTGTTTTATAAGGTCTGGTTGGTATGCTTGTTTTTAGCATTTTATCTGAGGGGAAATCAAACATGGGTACACAGGACTTCTAAGAAACTGTACTCATGGAAAAGCTGGGGAAAGTTTGATTGGTCAGGAGGATCTAAATACGGAGGAGCTGGGTTATTGTTGAAGCTAATTATGGTTGTGCTGCATGTGTTTTGTCATGAGTTGATGGCAGTAAATCACTGATTCAGAATGTCACTTTATATTTGGTGCATTCATAAACGAGTTATGTTGCATGACAGGATGGCATGGCACGAAGAAGATGGATTTTCATTTTCTCACCACACAGGATTTTTCACCACTAGGAGGCTTTACAGCAGCAGTCCCACTAGAGCTCCTTACAGCTGCTGCACACACTGGCCAACAATGCTTTTATTTGAGTCGCTCCCTTAACAATGATTCTTCTCAGTACAGCCATTATTTTAAATATCAGACATTGTTATCCTGAAGTTGGTTTCTCATAACTAGGTTTTGTTTATGGCTTAAATAAGACGGACGATAAACTTTCTAGGCTGCAAGGAACAGCAGCAATAACAAGTAATGAAACAAATGCGCACCAAACTGCAACCTTTAACAAAGACATGGGTGAGTCTTGGTGTTTTTTGGGCACCGCACGCTGCAGCGGATTATGCAGCAGATGAGCTTGGGATATAAGTTCACTCTGTGTCATGATTTGATTGTCGTGCTCATTCTGAGTGAGCTTTAAACTTCAAAGTACAAAGACCAGACATCTTGTAAAACCATATGGGTCTGACTGCTTTCTGGAAGTACTAATTGTTTATATCCAGTGCTTGTTTAATGGACTGCATGCTATGACGTAATATACTCAGAAGAGTAGAAGGGATGCTGCATGAGCACTGATACTGGGTAACCACAATAAAAGAGCCGGGTGACGTGGATATTCCTCCACTTGGGGAATGCTGTTGTTAACCTACTAGTCATGCATGCTCCTGCAGCTTTTGTCTGTGACTCTGTGTTTTCTGCTTTCACTATGGTATGTGGGTAGTTGATGCTGCCATACCAGTTGCCCCAAAGGGTCTAAGATCTAAGACTCGGGCTTTAATTAACATCATCTGTATGCTCAGTAACAATGTGTGACTCCAGGATGAGGAAAGGGCTCAGACTGCTGTTTGAGGAAGTGAACAATGTTGGGAATAACACATTTCTGAAAATATTCGCTTCAAAAACTGCTGTCAGCGTTTGTGCCAGTAGCCCTGTTGGGTTTCTTCTTATTTTTAAAGCCTGGATTATCAAATATAATTAATTGCAATGACACAGTAAATCAAATTTAAAGGTGTTTTTACATGGACTCATTCAATGACTGAATGAGTTGAGTAATTATAGGCAGCTGTTCAGTTCCATTTAATCGATGTGTGGGAAGAAATGCTTCCAAGTCAAACAAAGTAAATCATTTAGTTGAACTTATTGTTCAGCGCAAAGGCAGATGGTCAAATATTTAGGTGTTGTAAGTGAAACCCTGTGAGAAAGATCACAACCATAACGTTCCTGTAAACTGTGACATATGAATGTATGCTCTGTAGATATCATACACAGCACTGTAGATTTAATGTAAAGCTGTTCAAACAGGAGACAAACATACACATTTAGGAAGTCAAACAAACTCTCTTTTATTTACCTTGAGGTAAGTCAAAACCACTGAAAATGTTGAACTTCAAAGATTCATCTTGACCGGGATTCTGTTGATAATGATTTGCATCCCACCACAAACCAGGATCTAGATGTGCTCTGTCTGCAGGGTGAGATAAAATAAATGTAAACATCACATACATTTCACAAATATTTGCAAATTCAGCTTTACTGTTTTGATTCAAACGCTCGCTCGCTAAAACTTTAATGGACGCAGGGAAAAACATTGTAACGTATTCAGTGGAGTGTGGATGCACAGCAGTTAGTATGGACTTTTTTTTTTTTTTTTTTAATTTTTGCAGCATCACATGCGATTGCTCCATCTACTTATATCCACAGTGTGTTCATGTTTTTACAGAATATGGCAACGTACAGTCAGAACTTCACTGCGTTCTTTTGGGATTTAGTTACTTCATAGTTGTGAGAAAAGGATAAGTCTCTCTTTGGCTCACACATCTCACTTCTTCAGTGGTTTTTCTGCATGAATTTTTTTTCTTTCCAAAACAGAAAACTCACCATCCCCGCCAAGGATCAAGATTATACAGAATCTCGAGGTGAGAAACACAGAGAAATTACACTGAACGTGTTCCATGTTTATTGAGGTTATGCTAATGCATACTTCTGTCATCTGGATTACAGCAGAGAGCCGCAGGACATAGAGATGGAGCCATAGTAATGTGAGTATCCTTCTAACCTATGTCAAAGTGCTACAGACGATCATAACATCTGGAGCTGGCAGAGATTAAACGCTAGTGTCAGTAAAGCATGACTGAGGTGCTCATGCATCTTTCTACACTTTGTATCCTCAGCATTGTTCTCTCTCCTCAGGCAGTGAAGAACACATCACTGCAGCCGCAGACAGAGCACTTGTGAAGCTGTACATTTTACCCACCATGACCGAGTTTTCATGTCAATATTATGTTTATTGTATTATGCTCACCAATTTAATCGGAGGCTTTGCTTTGACTGAGAACAAAGATGGACCTTATTTGGAATAATATGCTATGTATATGATGTTTATGCGTTATCTATTGCAGATATCTTTTTCAAATTCACTAAGAAATGTTTTATGTTTACAGTAGATATGTATGTTGAATAATGTGTCTCCATTTCCACCACTTAACCAACTCTTTGTATTGTTGTTTACCAAACATTTCCACACATTATTTATTATCCTCACTCTATTCAATCACTGTATTGATAATAAATATTAACCATCAATACCTAACCCAAATTCTCGATGCACTCCAGTTGTTCAGCTACGGGTGCGTTCACATATAAAAACAATAAAATTGCATCTAAAGGGCAGGTAATGATTTTATTCAAGAATATGTGCTACTTTATAGTCTCTGACCTGTTTAACACTGCAGAAGGAGTTCAAATGTTTTCATCTTCACCGAAAAGATCTTTCAAATTGTTCTGAGAAGAGCAGATGATTAATGCACAGTCTGTCTAAAAGCTCTGACCAGAGATTCATATATATATCGAGTTTTATTGCAAAATAGAACAGAAAGTTTCAGCATGTACTCTTGACATTATTTTGTTATTGGTCAAACACTTTGATCTGTTGTTATTGGCAGAGAGGTGAAGAAATGACTCCACATTGAACTGTTGTTACTGGCAGAGAGGAAGGAAAAGGATTTTGATAAATGTACACTAGTCACTGCTGCAGCTACACAAGAATTGTATGAAATGAACAGGGCGTGACTTGATTTAGTGGGAACAAGATGCTTCTTAAGGTTTATGCATATAAATCCATGACATTTAATCATTGCTCCATGGTAATCGGAAATAACAGATATTGTGACTGAGGGCAGTGCATGCGTACTCTCTAATGCTATCATAACTTTCACTCATGTTTACTCAGTGACTGAACCACGAGGCTCAACCCTATGTTTTATAAAAATAAATTGCATAATGAGTGTGTGTGTGTGTGTGTGTGTGTGTGTGTGTGTGTCGCAAAGAAGACCGCATCAGTGGTCACTGTCAAGACTCCCAGATGTGATTGTGTGCATGTGTGTTGGCCACTACTTTGTTTTTGAAGAATCTGTGTAGGAAGCAAAAGGAGGGGGAAGCTCAGCCCTGCCCCACAGCCTCTGCAGAACCATGTGCAGCTAGCAATATAACGTGATCTATAACACACCTAATTACACAGGCTACTGCTTATCAGTGTGCAAGCCACTGCTGAACTGGCAGTTATCCATTTTTCATCCCGAGACACTGCTCCATTACAAAACAAGGAAAGTATTTCTATAATTCAATTGAGTGCCTTTCTGCAGAGGATTAAAGGCAGCTGCGGAGATGAAAAGGCGAGTTGTCTTCAACAACAAATATGTGGGATCTGCCCAGGACCAGTCAGAAATGTCGGAAGGGTTGCCACCCTTTTTGTCTTTCCCAGCCTCTCTGCCTTTTTACCTTAAAATGAGAGGAAACAGAATGTGCTGTTCCTAAAAATATGTTTCTGTTGCGTGGACAGAAAACAGATTTCTCCCTCTGAGATATAATCATACATAAAGATATATAAACTCTAGATACCTACAACAAAGATTTACTTTACACAAATACATAATCCATAGTGTTCTGGTTAAGTTGATACAAATTCAGTACAAAGTTGTATCAATCCACACATTAGCTTACTGAGTTAATCTGGAAAACACACATTTCCCTGTGACATACACTATCATACACACTGGCTCAGAAACTACATTCTAGAAAGAAATTCTTAAAAAGTGGCTGTGTACACCCTGTAGTAAACAACTGTAACAGTTAATGAATAACAACCTTAAATGCTAACAGAATAATATACTTTAAATATAATTTTTCCATAGATTGAACCAACACAATAAAACTGTAAATGCATCCTGACTTTCCAATGATAATATATTAAAAAGTGATCTTTCTAAAAAGTAATCATGAAAACCATTGCAGCTCAACCTGCTGTTTTATCACCTTGTGCCACTTGGTGGAAGCAAAGATTCAAACTGAATTGGATTATTGACAGTTTTAAACAGATAAACATGGACATAAGGGGACATTAGTGTCATCAGCTACAACTTATTTATACATAATGTTTCACCACAGCAGTGGAACTGATATTCTAATTTGCTTGTTGAAAGGATGTCAGTCATTTGATCATTTCTCATCACACTCTGTCATCTGGATTCATGATTATACAACTGCGGTATTTCCTGTTGACTAATACTGGAACTGTTTAATGACTGGAATAATCATAGAGGTTCTCATTACAGTTTAACAGAGCTTTATGTTAAACTTTTTTTTTTTTTGAAGGGAGAGGATACTGGCCAGAACAACATAAGGTAAATGAAACAGCAGATGCTACAAAATAACAAGTGTTACTGATACACGTCGATCCCAGTAATCGGGGTCAGGAAGCTCTAGAGTTCAATAAATGCAACACGGCGCAAACAGTAGGCAGCTTCAGCAGGAATGTCTCTGGCACTGATCTCATTGGCATCCAGACGCAGCACTTTCAGCTTGGAGAAGTTTGTCATGTCGACTGCACTGCAGAAGCTGCTCAGGGAGAACTCTGAAAGTGGACAAGAATATGAAGAGACATTAAACTTGTATTCATGTCCCAAGTGGAATTATACCAACGCTAACTTAACAAATGTGACTACAGCCATACTGTCTTACTACAAGAGTCGAGAGTTTGTTTATTAAGTTTTTAATGGCTGAAAGTTGTAATATTGTTTGGTTTTGTTTGTTGCTTTGGAAAACCCCTGCTACAGGAAATGGCCTTGTTTCAACAACTGGTACACCATTTGAAAATCCTGTTTTTGCTGTCATCTAGTGGTTGGAAAATTTGTTGTTGGAAAATATTCCCACCCTGAAAGCGACGAGCCAATTTTACGTCACTGTCGGGCACAGCCAACATGTGACGACAGGGAAGAAATTTCAGTTTTAGGAGGTTGATACACAAAGTATGTTTAGTAGCTGCTTGACTGGATTTCCAAATACAATTAAATGGTACTGCTGTGAACAATATGAGCGAACTTGTCTATGTGACAACTTCAGTTATGTTCATACACACACGCAGCTGGGATGGATTAGATCGCTGCAGGATGGGTATGTTAAGCTCGTTTAACCATTTATAAGGAGGTCCACGCCGCTAAAAGCTGCTCTCTGACAAACCATATTTGGTTATACAACATCTTTCCTCCATTCAACTGCTGCTTCATTAACGAGGTGTCAAATGGGGTGTCAAATGTTTAAATAAGTCATAACTCATTTCATTATAGTGTGACAAGCAGTGTGTGTGTGTGTGTGTGTGTGTCTGCTAAAGCTAGAGTCTGAAAAAAGATCAGAAACACAATAGTAGTAATAATAACCATAATATTAATAATAAGGTTATGATAGCATAACAAAAACATTCAAATCAACTTCTGCACAGCTGAAATGTGCCTTCATTAAAAAATATATATTTTTGTTAGTTAAAATTAAAACATGTAATTGCATTACACGTCTTTTTTATTCTTGTCTTTTTTTTGTCCGAGGCAAATTAAACCGTTTAGCTTCAGATTCATGTTACATATCACATCCAAAGATTTCAAAAAATTCAATCTTTAAGTGAAGTGTTCATACCTTTGATCTTATTGGCCTGCAAATATAGGTTTTCCAGGTTCCTACTGACAACAGGGATCTTCTCCAGTTTGTTGAAAGACAGGTCTAACTCAATCAGTGTGCTGATATTGAAAACATTAGCTGGAAGTCCTTTATCAGTCAGCTCGTTATGAGCAAACCGGACAAAGTGCAGTTTGGGATGCAGGGTGAGAAAGCCCGCCGGCACACTCTCGATGTTGTTAAACTCCAGGTAGAGCTGCTGCAGCTTCTCAGGGAGGCTGTCGGGGATTTTCCTCAGCTTGTTTTTCCTCATGTCCAGCACAGTCAGAGACTTCAGCCCCTTGAACACACCTCCAACATCATCTATGGCATTTGCTTGAAGATGCAGGGTAGTGAGGTTGGCCATCCCCTCAAATGTGTTGGAGGGGATTTTTGAAATCTTGTTGTGACCAAGGCGGAGGTCTGTGATAGACTTGGGCAAGTTAGGAGGCACACGGGTAAGTTCATTGTTATCCAAGAAGAGCCGGTCCAGGCTCTTGAGGCTGCGAAAGACATTCTTGCCGATCTTGTCTGAGTTGAGCTGATTGTGAAACAAAACAACCCAGACCAAGCTGGTAGCATTGTCAAACACCCCATCCTGGATCCCTGTGATCTGGTTGCCCTGCAGGTAGACGTACTTTATATGTGAGGGGACATAGGGAACATGTTGGAGGTTGCGGCTGTGACAGTACATAGCTGTGGGGAAGGTTGAGGGACAGTCACATTCCAGTGGGCAATCCACTTCCACAGATCGCCAACCAGCATGCCGCCGCCGGCCTCGCAGGTGGGACAGCCACTGGAAGTGGCTGTATTGCTGGCCGATGCTTAAATTCACCATTCCCATTATCAGGAGGATCACCACTGCCCGCATGATCACTGATGAGGAAACCCACTGGAGAAAAAAATCTGTGGAGAAATTCAAGGGTGATTGGAAGTCAAACTGAGTCGATTTCCTAATTTCATGATGACAGACACTGATCTCAAACATTAAAAGGATTTGCAGGTAACCCAGAAGTACACTGGTACTAATTTAAGACAGATCACTCTGCTGCATAAATGTACAAGTAGGTGCAGTGTACGTACCAGCTGGTTGATCTGAGCTGATGCCTCTTCCCTTGCTCACGTTGTCTGTGTCGTTCCCAGACTGAGTGGAATAAGTTGTTGGTATAGAGTAAATCCCCCCCCCGTCTCCCTGCTGCTGAAGCTGCAGCCACCCAGTCTCATTAGTGCACATACATATTTCCACTTGCATGGAAAACCTACACTGCAACTTATGACCTCAAGCCATGTTCATATCACCTCCATCTGTGAACCTGTATGGACATCTGCTTTTTAACAACCTTGTTTTCCTTTACTGTTTCAAGCCTTATCATTAGCACAGCCACGAGAGGTCTGGGGGGCTGTTTACTGTTGTGGTGAGGACATTAAAGACAAAGTAGGGGGCTTATGGCATAGAAAATTTAACAATCCAAACCAGACGTTGTAATTAATGCTGTTATTTCTGACCAAAAACAATGCAGCGTAGTTAGATTTTGAAATTCAACTCTTAAGTCACAGCAGGCCTTTGTCCAAAATGTGTTCCAACAAAGTATTTCAAACCCTATTATTTGTCCACAATTGTAAACATTTTTCTTTTCTTGAAGTACTAATTTTGTCAATTACAGTGTTCAAGCACTGGAGAAAGTTAATATATGTTAGCACTGGCGCCGGCACACAGAAAAGCATTATTATCATCCTGTAGATATTTTGCAGAATAAGCCTCATCATTCATGTACTTCACAGGAGTGAGAATATTGGACGCAGGGCTTCAGGGTTTGCTTTTGTTTTGTTTGTTTTTCCCCCTAATCAGCTTTCACAGCTCTTGACAGGAAGTTAAAGACAACGTGCTGATTTGAGATGGAAGTCGTTCAACAAGTAATCAACCTTGAAAACCAAACAACTGCATCTGACATGAGCGGAGAGGGAACCTGAGGATACACAGATGGGAGTCCTTTGCACCAAAGGCTTGGCAGATTTTTAGTCACAGCACATAATGCTCTGTCCAAAAACATCTTGTTGTCTAAAGCTAAGGCAAATAGTGCAACTAAGTAAACACAATTTTTTTTCCAAGTGATGTTTTATTATTCTGTGTTTGAGTTGTGTCCACCCTTCTGTTATAACTGTGCTGTCAACATAAACTATGAAGGAAAAGGCTTGTTTGCCATTTATCTACAAAGCAGCAGTAGTTTTTCTGAGAAATAAAAAAGAAATATTCATTTAAAAACTTTAATGTTGAATTGAGAATGCACACATCATGTTCAAATCTCACAATAATCCACTTTATTAAATACAGATTAACATTTTCTATCTGGCAAATACAATGTTTTTTTTTTAATTATTTATTATTTGTCTCTGAATGTGGCACAAAGTATGAATTAAAACAAGATGCAGAAGCTAAACACATCTTCTGCGAATTAGAACATCACATTTAATCTAAAGCACTATATGGACATCATTTATTTCTGAATGCAACTTGAAAAGCCTATATAGTCCCATTATGCAACAGCACACAATGAACACTACAAACTGTACCATGAATGGGTTTCACTACTGCCAACAGATGAGAGAAAAAAACTTGCTGATGCATTTTCTGGAGGGGATGCTTCAGAAAAACGAGATCAGAGAGAGGCAATTATCGAGTACACATATGCATCCAATCTCAGCTGTACAAGAGTCCCCCATATGTTAACCACAGCAGGGCTACAAATGCACCCAGACCAGTTTTTAGAGTGATGACAGCACTTTCAACCAAAGCACTGTGGCTTCTTAACAAACTATTACAGGGATTACCGTGAAATCTGGGAGACATTCATGTTTCCTGGGTCAAAACCTCAATTTGTTACGTTGCTCTATGTCTAAACATCCAATTATCACCTCTTGACATTAATGCTAGCATGAAATGAAATGACGCTAATGTGCTAATAGCAGCATGTCCAACTTTCTAAGTTTTATGATGTTTAGCCTTTAGCTAAGCTAAGTAATTCCCTGCATTTAATATGTCACAGTTTTCTACCCAGTCCTCAAGTCTCACATTGAAGCCTGAGTATTTCACTTTTAAACAAAAGGGTTTTTCTCCTTGTTTGTTTTTTTTCTCATCAATTTTATGTTCTACTTGAGGTGACATTTACTTTGTAGTTGGTTAAAGCTTTAGCAAATTTCCCTCCACATAGGATGGTAGTATTCAAGTGAAAATTGTTATGGTCACTACCCTGCCCAGATTATTCCAGAGATACATTAGCCCAGTGTTTTTCAACCATGGGGTCTCGACCCCATGTGGGGAATTCAAATGGGGTCACCAGAAATGTCTAGTAATTAATTAAAAAAAATATATATACTTTTTTTTTTTTTTTTTTAACTAATTATTATTCTTTTTAAAATCCAA
>OOFC01029344.1:20509-34513 GCA_900323345.1 Pseudochromis fuscus | reverse complement strand
CACCACACACAATCTTAAACAGCTGCAGCACTGAAGCCCAGTGATACTCTCACTCTTTCAAATCTTCACTGTGGCCAGTTTTAAGATGCTGCAGCTGCCTTTTTCCCCATAATTCCTTATATGAGAAATTGTTTGTTCAGTATTAATTTTCAGCATTGTAAATAAATATATCCTGATCAGGGAAAATAAAAGTCTCACTTTGTCCACTAATCCTATGGCTACTCTGTATTTGCACCACAGTATAACAAATATGATCAAAAACTAATTGAAGGGAAAAAAAAATTCCTCTCTGGGGGTCACCAGATTTGTGTTGTCAAAATGGGGTCACGGACCAAAAAAGGTTGGGAACCACTGCATTAACCTCTTAGTGCATTTCATCCCTTAACACTGTGCAATCTGTTGTGTTTTCCTCAAACCTTATTACAGGAAGTGGTAGGTGAAGGAAGATCCTTGTGACAAAAGAAAATGGCTCCAACTTTGTAGATGCTAATGTAGATTTATGCAAAAATTCAGAAAGCTGTAGTTATTTTAATACCTGGTCAGCAGCGTTTCTTTCCATAGTATGTAAATAGCAGCGAGTCAGAGAACTGATCAAATAAGAACTGAAAACCACCCAGAATGACCAGAGATTTAATTCAACGACTGACAGGATAATAGTAATGTGCAACATTTTCCACTGGATTTCTTGGCATGAATCCTTTCATCTAAAGGTTTACAGCCATTCACTTTTCTGTCCACATCATTAACACAACAGACATCAGGGACTCCTTTCTGCTTTAGAGACAATAAATCCTACAACCACAAGCAGTTCGATTAGCGGCACAGTGTTATCAGTCAAATGCAGTGATCATCGGTCTCACATCCACAGCAAGTACGACTGTTGCTACATTTAAAATTCTGCACAAGAAAACTATTTGAAGTATGAAGAAATTCATCTGGCAATAGGTTAGGACAAAAAACAAACGCTGTGGTTTCTGGTAACAGACATTCAATAAATATATGCAAATGATGCCTGCAAACTTTCTCGAAATCTTCTGGTCTAACTAAGAGCAGACTAGCAGTCCAAAAAATAACCTTAAAACAAATCTCAGGGTTGAAAAACAAAGCTATTAAAATGCCTCGTTTGATATTTACATCAAAATATTAACACAGAACATACAGCAGATATTGGATCTCTGTGGTAAAAGGACATATGAATAAGCCTTACTGCACATACAAAAAATAGATTACAAGAGGTCAAAAGTTCCTAAAGCACTTTTGCCACAATGTCTATGTTCATTTCACATTTAAATATTAAAAAAAAAAAGAAAATAATCTGTTTTTTTTACAAAAGAAGATAATTACAGCTACAAACATATCAGAGTCACTTGATGAAGTCCACTTTCTCTCGTCTAAAGTTTTCGGGTTTTTTTCTTATCTTGTATCTGTGTGAAACTGAATACACCTCTATAGTACTCATAGGTGTTTATGTCACTAGCCTGGATTCTGTGTAGCTGTCTTTTTAGTTTTCTTTCTTCTCTTTAAGAGTAGAGGATTAGTCGAGTCTTCAATAGCTTTGATTTTAATTTGATCATAGTCCACTCTCATCGTTTGCAGGGCATTTGTCATTTCCTCCTAATAACAACAGAAATATCACTTTTATCCAAAGCAAATCAGGTAGAAACAATATGTACAGTATACACAGCCAGTTTTAAGTTAATGCTATATACATGTCTTCACTGAGTATTTGAAAACATCTGGCTTCCTTCATAAAAAAAAAAGTAGTAAATAGCAATTACAGATGTCTAGGTCCCTCCTACCATTCAAAGAAGTAATAAAGAAATGATGAATATGAACTGTACCAACACTCACCTTCACCTTCTCCCACACATCTTGTTCCTCGTGCAGCACGCGGCTGGTGTGAAGAGGCGTCTGTGGGACTTCCACTGACCGCTGCAGCACACAGACAATATGGATGTAAAGTGTTGTCACAGAGAAATCTTTCCGAACCAGTGGTTGTTGGAAGAGATTGAAGCCTACAAGGAGCATCTTACATTAATCCAGGGATGGTGTATGAACTCGCTGATGCTCATTCTCTGGGTGGGCTCAGTCTTCAGTAAATGACAGATCAGCTGTTTGGCTGCAATAGAAATACCATCATCATCATCATCATCATCATCATCATCTTCATCTCCATCTTCATCTTCATCACTTACTGTTCGCTCACTGCTTCCTCAACATCATTTGTGTTTTGGGGGAAACTTGGTGAAATTGCATAATTCTTAGAAAACATTTAAATGAAAAAACTATAAAAATAAAAATCTGAATGGCATTATATCACTTTGCTGCTGTGCTGTAATAAACTAAAATAAACAAAAGAACAGATTTCTTCTGTCTATACTTTTTATGTTGAGAGAAAATTTGACCTTTTCAAAAATACTCAGTTTTAATCAGAATGATGAACAACTTCTAGCAAAAGGTTGAGAGCAATTGAAAAAAAAAGACGACAAATAAAGGAGGAAAACTGAAAGAAACACCAAAGAGCATTTATATGAGAGAAGAACCACCAATTTCAATTTCCAGCACACCTCCTTCTCACCTTCCTCAGACACATCAGACCACTCTGGGTTGGGGAACTCGTACTGTCCCCTACAGATTCGTCTTTTCATTCCTGGAGATATTGCCAAACCATGATGGGAGAAAAAAGGCGGATATCCACAAAGTCTGTGCAACAAAGAGGAAAAAAATGACAAGATGGGTTTTATTAGGAGTAGGATTACAAAGGCACATCAATGCAAGATGGCAATCACAACAAATGCATAGGGCTGACTTACAGAATATACATAATGACACCCAGAGACCACATGTCGCAGGATCTGTCGTACTTCTCTGGACCAAGAACTTCTGGAGCTACCACAATGTCAAGAGACATGATTTAAATGGAGCTAGAGAAATAGCTTCTGTTTCACAACAACAACAACAAAACTCTCATGAATCATGACACCTTCTACAACAAGCAACATGTGTACTGATCCTCTCATGTTAAACTCCCACAGGGCTTGACAAAAAGAACTGGATCAAGAAAAGTACACGGAAACAGTGGGAACTATTTAAAATCTGCTTATTAACAGGAATGACTTGCATACACAAAAATGTATGAAAGCTTTGTCTTGTTAACACACTTGTTTGTGCTAAAATACAACTATAATTGATGTCATAAGGTCTAATCTTAGGAGTACTCACACAATTCAATTTAATATTTATCAAAACAAAGTTACATGTTTACAGATGTGATCACACCACACTTACACAGGAGGGATAAATAGAGAAGACATGTGTCACACAGATCATAAAAATGTAAGACATTAGGAGGAGTCTACAAGACATCCACTTAATATGTAATATTTTTTAAGAGCACGTATCCTACCGACATAATAAGGTGTAAAACATGGTGTTTCCAGAGAGTTTAAAGTGGTGATCTCTTTGGCAAAGCCAAAATCAGTCAGCTTGAGGATGGCATCTGGTCTTTTCGAGGTGTAAAGGAGGTTTTCAGGCTGAAAGAGAAACAAAACAATCCTTAGGTATCTGGAGGGGAGAATTCATGTAAGTAAGTGAATCACATAATTCTTAATTTTTACTAAACATGACAGTTTTTATAAAACCATACACTGAAAGTGCCTTCATGCTACAACAGACAAGGACAATAAGGAAGTCAGTGGCCAAATTTTAAATTAATTAATAAATTAAAAAAAGGAAAAAAACATTTTGAAGGAAATCTTCTGCTCCTGGAAACAATTTATTTATTTTTTTGCCATTAGGGGCTGTCCAGTCCTGATCTTTGTCAGACTGTTGCTTACTCTCCACATGACAACAAGCTGATGCTCATTAATCACAGATGTCTGCAGGAGTTCAACTCAGTTACAAGAAAAAGTAGAGCACTCTAGGTTTAAGTAACAAAACAAACTGTCAGTACGACCTAATAATTAGAGCATGAACTCACCATTATTTACTTATTACTAATGATGCGACATGTGAGGTTTTATCTTGTAATGTTGATGTTGTAACAGTGAGGTGTTTACCTTGACATCTCTGTGAGCAATGTTGATGGAATGCAAGAAATATATGGCTTCTCCTACACTTTTCATGATGTCTGAGGCCTCTGAAGGAGAATAAAGCAAAATGACATCAGGAAATATACAGATGGAAGTACACATTCAGGAGCACATTCTGTTTTAAGTGTTATTACTACCATATGTATTATGGTAAAATAAAGAAAAAAGAAAAGAGGGAGGCTATAATATACTGTATATCCCTGCTCTTCTGTTGTATGTTGTACCACACACTAATAATAATACAAGTTTGTTTGGCTGTGCTGTAAACCTATATACCAGCTGTGATTCTGACAAACAGCTTCTCAAACAGTGTCTGCTGCCTGGTAATTAATCTGAGGAACTATTTCCACCACTAACACGCATCCCCAAATACAACCAGGAAAAAAAAACCCTGAAGTAACTTGTATTCCTTTACCTCTTTCTGTAAAAGCATGATTCCCTTTGTCTTGAATATGACTGAATAATTCACCTCCATCCATGCTGCAAACACAAAAGGAGACAGAGAGACAGTATAATGAGTCTGGAAAGGCATTAGGACATGATCACTCATTAACTCCCAGATGAAAAGTTTCTCATAGTTCACCAAAGGTGGTAACAAACGTGGCAGCAGGGCTTTACGAGACCTGTATCTCTTTTAACTTGTGATAAATATCAAACATAATCTTCAAGTATTTGCTATATTATCACACTCATCATTATCAGGCACTTTTACATAAATAATTTAATAAAGGAGCAACACTTTCTCTGGCAGACAACCTGTCATGATTCCATGTATTTTAGTTGGTTTTGATTATGGCTATGGTTTCTTGTATTTAGTTTTGTATTTACTGTTGTTTCTTTTTCTGGTTTCAATGGTTGTCTTGGTCTTTGTCTATCTTTCTATGTGTCTCATGTCCTGTTGAGTAGTTCATGTTTATTGTTTCATGTTTCCCGTTTTATTTTGATAGTCTTGTTCCTTGTGTGTTCATACCCAAGCTTTGTTTCCTGTCTGCCCTCTCACATCTGTGCTTATTTGTCTCGTCACACCTTCTCCCTGATTGTCCTCTCCACCTGTTTCCCATTGTGTCTCGTTACCTCATGTATTTAACCTCATGTGTCTCGTTTGTAGCTTCTGCTTACGTCCTAGCCTTTAGTTCATGTTCTTGTTTCATGTTCCTATTCATGTATTTATGATCTTAGTCTTGCCTGGTTTTTGATGCTTCTGCCCAGAATAAACCATCTTTAACTTAGCTGCCTTGGTGTCTGCACTTGGGTCCTCGCTCCACACCTCCGGCTTTACCCCCCGTGACACAACCAGTACTTCATAGTTCAAAAGCTATGAACTTGTAACAATCTGACTTGTTACAATAGCATAAACACAGGTGTATTAAAATGTTTGAATTCCATTTAGTGGAGGTCATGAGTTTGCACATGCTGCTTCATTGTCATGGCCCCTTATAGCACAAAGCCATCATTGAGTCCATGTGTTTTTCCCTACTGTAACAAATTGAAATATTAAAAAATGTATATTAATCAGAATCTAGTATAGCTGGAAAACATTACACCCTCCACCTGTGGCATTTAATATTCACAGTCATGATTATCTAATTATAACATCACAGAAATCACATCATATCCAGGTTTAGGTGTGTTTTCCAGTGTTTTTTTGTAACACATGAGGTGGCCATAGACATCAGGTGGGTGCCTGTTTTTTTGTTGTAGTCAAAAATCCCTCTTGCTCTGCTTTTTATTATTTTCTGCCCTGAAGTGTTTTGGAAACTACAGCACTCTTCTCAGTTGGTATGCATTAAAAGGAGCTGGCTCCACCAGCACACAGAACAGCTAACACAAGCCGCAACTCCCAGGAGCCATTCAAAGATGAAACAAAGTCCAGGGGAAGGAAATCTACTTTTTATCATCATATGCTATCACTTTTTAGGCCCTCACATGAATCATAAGCTCATCATCTATGTTTTGTATGCACGGCGAGGAACACACCACTCCATCACAATGAGGAGGCACTTCCTGCCCTGGTAGAGGTTCTCATAAACGTCTATAATTGGTACAACGTGAGGACAAGGCGACACCCTCCAGTGGAGCTCCACTTCCCGTCTCGCTTCAGGAGAGTCCTGCAGCATCTGAACACACACAGCAGAGGAATGAATGAATAAGGAGTCATGAGAAGAATTTGGTTTTCAACAACTTCATGGTTTTGATCAAATTTAGCAAAATAAAAAACTAATTCATGGTCAAATTTGAAAAACAATAAGAGAATATCTCTGTTTTGATCTGAGAATATTTTCGGTGACTAACAGAAGCATCATCAGGAGCTGTATTGATCTTCCAATTCACATTTTGGCAAAAAAATCCAAACATTTGGTTCCAGGACATAACATGTGATCATCCTAGTAAATTTAATTCAGTGGGTGATTTAGTCTATCTGTTGTAGGAGAGTATTTTACCTACATAATTTATTTCATTAGAAAAGAACCTACATGGACTCTCAGCTACATTCCTGCACTGTAATATAATACTTCATAAATCAGTGTCCGTATCAAGTATGTCAAGTAAAAAATGTCTTTAATCACACTATTCTAGTGGACTGCGATTTATTATCTGGATCAGTCTTTCTCTCACACTATATATCACTACAAAATCTTTTCTTATTTTTTTTGAGATGCGCTGCATTCTCCAGAAACCACAGATGTCAAGAAGTCAAACAAGGTACACAAGAATGATGGTGTGTGATTGTCTGATGTTCAAAGAGATATGGTTAAGAAGAGAAGCTTGGATTAAAAAAATCAAGTTTAACTACTGTAGACATTGTTCAGTTTATAATAATTAATGTCAAGATGCTTTAAGGAGATATATTATACTGGTTTTCAGGGCAGTTTAAATAAATCTTATACGCCCCTAGAACATGTCTGTGAAGTTTCTTGGTGAAACTCCCTTTTGATCCTGTATTTTAGTCTGCCTCAAAAACACTTTGTGATAGGTGTACTCCAAACGGGCTGCTATTAGGTGCCTGTTGCTCTAAGGCGCTCCCCTCCGTTGCTCTGCACTGATGTAGTGACGCCGTCGCTGTAACCAGGAAACCAGCACAATGTGATGAAACAAAAGTGAGATGAATCCACTCCGCTGTGAGGCTGGCAGCCAGTGTAACGAAATGTGTGGGTTTTTACAACCTAAAACTGAGTTTTGGGTGCACTCATGGCGCGGCTAAACTGTACTTGTAACGGAGAAATCCAAGAAGGCGGATCCTACGCTTCCGATGCTGTGGGAGACCACATGGGATATTGTGGAGGGATTGGCTAATGCAGCGTCTGTCAGTCTGTCTAACCTGTCAGACTCCATCTGCACGACTGTCTACGTCACAATATATCAGAATCCAGAACAGTTTTACCACAGGTATTTCTCTTCAAGCAGCTCACGCAACAATGAGATGGTTTTAAAATCCCACAGTGAGTGGACTTGGAGGTAAGCCACATACCAAACAGTACATGTAAAAGACTTTAAAAAGTGGATTTTCCATAATATGTTTCCCAGGGAAACTGAGCCTATAAATCTGGCAACAAGTTGAAAAAAAACAAAACAACTTCATAGCAAAAAATTATAGCCATTTAAAAAATGGATTTGTAACAAAAAAGACAGCAAACTAATCAAGTAAAATGATTAACCATTTGCTAGTTTCTCCGTTTTGCTTGCCCATCTACAACACCTTCACCACCTATTAAAAGCTGAGTGTGTGCTGTATCTGCACGATCCCTTGTCCCACTGTACCCCTCCACATTTCATAATCCCTCAGTCATCTCCGGCCTGTGGCATGAGGCTACTTTTAGACACAGGCATGTCCCCCTCTCTTTTTCAGGCTGGCAGCATTCGGATGAGAAAAGTCAACACTCTTCTTTCAAAACAGACATCTGAACATGGCAGGTCAGAAAGCCAGAAATCTGGGACAATACATAATCAACTAACTCTGAGACAGAAATTAGACCCTGACAACACTGATTATTGAGTACGAAAATTAAAGGTTTTCATGAGAAAAAAAATCTATAACTCACTTCTGATGCCAACAGTGGCTGGACCTCTTGAACTCAGGCCTGGCTCTAGATCTGACTGTAAATACTGGCTGTCACAACATACACACCAATCAGGACAGGTACTCTGTAGTTGGGTACATATTCCAGATGCCTTATGCATGACTAACCTACTGGAGACAGATACTATGTTCATTTATCGCTCAGACTTGAAGTGGACACATAATGGTCTGCAGTAGAAGGAGGAAACATTTTATGAGAAGCAGATTTTCCGAAATCAAAGATATGGAAGCATCTGTTAGCTTTCCTGTCAGACCACAATTTGATACATAGTGAATTCAGCCTTGACCGCACTTTCTCTGGCCACATGACAAAAGACAGGCAAGCTCAAAGTACAATGGCCTTCATTCTGTTCAAAGTATATGTTTAATGTACACATATAATATTTCTAAAATGGTTAAAATGGTTTTTCTCTTGTGACACAAATGCTGATTAGAACTAACTGGAGCCTGACAGGGAAAGAAAATAAGGATAATTTAGGGTAAATGTAAATGCAACTGGTGAAATGCACAGCACTATTTTGTTAATCAAGGTCGACCCAGACACTGTGCACAATTTCTGACAGCTGTTAGTTGTAAGTGCGAGATTGCACAGTGGTTTTTGAAAATACTACAGGCAGCAACAGTAAGTTTTCTCTTGGGGGGTGGGGGGGCACTTAATTTACCAAACCAAAAAGCAGAGTCAGCAGCAACAGCACACAATAATTAATGTACATTATGTTCACAACCATTTGATGTGCTGAGTCAAATAGACAATTAAATGCCACTTTAACGCTTAATTTCACCCCCTAAACATGCTCAAAAACTCACCAAATTTGGCAGGCTCACCTGGTCCGGTGAAAATTTTGATAAAATGGAAAACCAAACCCCTCAATGCAAAAATGGGCTCTGTGGCGCCACCTAGGCTCAGAAAGGTGCCCGCTGCGGCCCACAGGAATGTCACAGAGACGTGGGTAGAAAGCTGAAGTGTAGTACTCATCAAGACCTAAAAATCACCCTCTGATACGCGAAGGCTAAAATCAACAGGAACTCCAGAAATTGTAATTCAATCTGAAATTGAACACCAAAATTTCACTTTGAACTAAATGGATCTTGTCCCAGAGCGTACATGGTAGCAGCTTCAAAAGCTAACAGATGCTGACCAAAATGACTCTGGGGTTTTTTCATTACTTGAATCATTTGATCAACTTTATGGTACTTTTCAGGATGTTTTCTACATTTTTTTCTCTTCCTTCTCCTCTCTCTGCTCTGCAGGTCATGTGACCGCAATCTGAGCAGGAGAGCAGTCCCCAATACACACACAGTATAAAACCTGAGAAAGGGCTGAAAACACTCTCAAACTATAACTGTCAGAACTCAAAAACCGTACAAGATAGCAAAAACATGTAAATACACGACTGAAAGATCAAAGTCTCGTGACTCTTAAACAATTAAACATAAACAATTAATTAATGAAGGGAAGCAAATAAAAATTTCACCAATATTAGTTCTGATATTTCTGATAGAATGTGTTAAACAATTGTAAAACACAATCCCAGAAAATGCAACTCAGACTTGTACATCAGCCCACTGTCTAATAACAATATACAACAAGTTACACGGTTTTAAATACATTATAAACAACGTGTTTACCTTCAGTGCAAACTTTTCTCCATTCTTTCTGTGGAATATTTCCAACACTCTGCCATTGATCCCCATGCCGAGGACCTGACTTGTTACACTGTAATCGTCTGTAATTACGCTCCTTTTGATCTGAAGAGGATTGTTAAGAGATTTCACGATCAGCTGTGGGAAAGGAGCAGAGTTCAGAGTGGGCTGTTGTGGGATCGTGGAGACCGGCTGGTGCTGATTCGACATGCTCGACTATCGGAGAACTACCCACAGTGACAGGTGCGCTGCTCGTCTACTTCAATGCATGTTGTCGTTGTGTCACATTAGTCCCACCGCTGCAGGACGGATACAGCTCCGACTCAAGTGGTCCGCATGGATCGTCCTGTCCATATTCAACATGTCACACTGCCAGGGAATTCAACAACTTGGCCCCGAGTCCACACCGTGTAAAATCACTTAGTAAACACAATCACATAAACAGGATTATCAGTCAGTGAATAAACACGTGGCCAAACACCAAGGATCAATTTCAGCTTTTTTTGTTCCTGAATTAGATTCTGACATTAAATCACCTTCAGTATTTGTGGTTCAAAACGTTTTGGTAGATTTGGGATAACTGAGATAATTAACTAACTAACTAACGAGATAAATAAATAAATAAATAAATAAATAAATAAATAAATAAATGAATCAATAATCATGGTTTTAGGCTCCTTAAAATTGGTAAAACTATACAACACTTATTATTATTACTTACCTTTATTAATATGTTAAACTTAATTGATTTATCTGCTCCAATGATGAAGTATAGTACACATCAGAGAGAAAGAAACTGAAAATGCTGTTTATCTTTTTATTGCGCTGTCTTGTGTCCCTTCAAATGAACACCCATCTAATAAACACTTAAAGTGACTCCGTGCTGACTTGTTGTTCTTTACAGAGCTAGTATCCTACATTGTGATATGAAGTCCCATTTTAAACACTGCTCATGTACATTTGGTAATCTTGACATGGGATTTCCAAATCCTGATCACTCTGATGCACATTAAACTATTTCAGCAGTTGAGTCCAGTGCTGAAGTGGACATTAAAACAGCCTCTGTCTCAGACAGAAAGGCCATCACCACTGTCATCCAACATCTGCCTCAAAATCCTGAGCTCTTCTTGCCTGATGACCATGAAAGAAGCAGTGGTGGAAGAAGCTTGATATCCTTAGAAAAAGTGACAAAGCTTTCAGAGAAAAGATCAGTTTATGGTCCTGCATGGGCTATAAATCCATCATGTTCCCAAGTCTGTGAGGGTGCATTTGTCAATATGAGGGCTGCATATATTGCAACTGTGTATGTTCTGCCTAAAAACACTTTAAAGAAGGAGACAAAAGTGATAGAGTGTTAAATGAAAGCTATAAACACTATATACTACACCTTCATGTACACATATGACATACAGTAGACTTGGAACATAGTTGCTTGGTAATTTAGTTAGGCTGAGTGATCATCGTAACCATTTGCTGTATGTTCCAGTGCTCACAAGGTTATGCTGTTATTGTAGCCCATTTTGCTCTTGTAGCACACAGATTGCTCATGTTCGAAGCACATATAGCAGACAGATGTGTACCTTGATGAATGAACTGCATGCATTCAAAGTCTGCACTGGTCAGCATGCACAGATGCAGAAATGATTTAACCTCAGGGGCCCTGAAGCACTTTGTAACATCAATTCAGTAAAGCCACCATTATAAGTGCCAATACATAATATGAAAAAATATCCCAGAATCAAATTGTACTTATTTAAAACAGCAAAAGCATTATCTGTATTACTGTCCCCCAGCTCCACCCTCATATTGAAATATCCTCACTTCTCACTCCAGGAAAACAGGGATGGCAAAATGCCATAGTGATGATCAATAAATGCTTGCTCCAAAAAATTATGGCTCCAAGTGACTTCAAAAATTCAAAAACCACCATTTTCAACTCTGAAATACTCAGTCAATACATATTTTCAAAAACTGATTCTGATGTCAACTCTTCTTATTAGTGAGCTGGTGGGGTCAAACCAACCAACATAGCAACATTCAAATGTCGATCTCCAGGCTCCAGGCAACGGGTGATGTCATGTTTGTTTCATCCATTTTTTATACACAGTCCCTGATATCAGCCTAAAAAGCAAGGAAATTGGCACAACACTTCTACTGATCTGAAATCTTATACACTCCTTCACATTGTCATTGTCTTGTATGTATGTTTTGATCCTGTGTGGTCCTTGATCAACATCCTGAAAAATCAGTGATGTTGTATCATAGATCCTCAATGATCAATAACATTGTAGTGACTGTTTTAACATGTAGTAGACCCTACAAGATCAGGCACCACCACCACTGTGGCCACGTCCATTTTATTTATGCAGTCTAAGGCTCTGCTAATTGTGTCAGAATCTGGTCAATGGACTCTATTCCAAATGCTTAATTGTTACTGTCAATTTGAAATTTTATTATTTCCAATATTAATCTACCTTTCTTATTTGAGTGAAACAGCCCCCCACGGAGAGTGTGGTGAAAGATATTAATGCACCTTTCGTTTACCAACCTTTATTCTCTTTAATTTTTTTTTAATCAAAGTAATTAGTAATTATCGGGCATTTTGAGGATGTTGACCAATTTTTTTAAGATAATAGCACACTGTCCACTCATGACAATATATTACTAAGTTATATAACAAGAAACGTGAATCCATGTGCATCATTCGTCAGGCGGAACAAACGTTACAGCGCTTTGTCGCGGCAGTTTCACATCGGAAGTAAATATGTGTCGGACCATCTCATCCGGCGAGGAATAGCTGACCACTGTAAAGCAACATTAGAAATATAGAAGGCAGCATATCTGGTGCCGATTGCTTATTTAAAATGCTGCAGTGATGTGTTGAGAACAGAGACATCATCTCAGATGTTAAATTCATCGCAATAACCTCAGTTTATTTTCTGAAAAGATGTTTGCCAAACCGTTTCGTGTCAAATCCAACACCGTAATCAAAGGATCAGACAGGTGAGTCAGTGTAAACATATCAGCAGACTGTCCTAATATTAGACCCCAGCTAAGATGGACAAGAACGAGATAACTAATAACTAGTTTACAGGTTTAAATAACAGCACGATGTCAGTAACTCGTGCGTTTTCAGTAAATCTATCCAGCTCATTATCAGCTAGCAGTTTAAATAATAATGAAAACTGAGCTAGAATGTTGTGTATAGTTTATCCGTGTAATATTTATGTTTTCCATATTGTTTATGCTGTAATAAAATACAAGATTTTATGGATTTCCGTCAATTTGGATGTACAGACAAGACAAGGAGCACTATAACTTCATGCAATTTTAAACCTACACATTATATTTAGCAGTTAAGGCTGAGGAAAGTACAGATTATAGCACATTTAAGAGGTGCAAATACAACAGAAGATTGTGTTGAGTTAAAGAGTAAACACTGCATATCTAACTGTGAATTAAAAGTGTTTATTATATTGCTTCTGTATATGCTAAATATGTTTCTCCACACATGCTCAGTATGGCATTACCCAATGTGTCAGACCTTTGTTTTTGTTATTGCTTCCAGGAGAAAGCTGAAAGCTGACATATCTGCATCCTTTCCTTCACTGTCTGCTGATGAGCTGTCTGAGCTAATCCCCAACAAGGAGGAATTAAACGTTGTGAAGATTTATGCACACAAGGGAGATGCTGTGACACTTTATGTTCTTCACAAAAATCCACTGTTTTTTGAACTGGAGAAACAACTTTATCCTACAGGTGATAAATGCGACATGACGCTATAGTGTATAGTGTATATATAGTGTAAGACTGATTGAGAAAGTTGCTGTTAAGTAACTTGCACATTGTCATATTCCTCAGTATATGTGCTTTGGCGTTACCCGACTCTCCTACCTACATTCAGAACATGGCCTCCTGTACTTCAGAAGTTGACAGGCGGGGCAGGTATGGTTCTTTCATAAAATCCTGCACAGATGTTTACAGCATGTAAATTGATGGCAATAAAGAAAATCTTTTGCTTCTCCAAAGATCTCATGCTGCCAGGTGTGGTGGTGCCCTCATGTGGTCTCCCAGATGTGAAGCGGGGAGATTGCTGTGCTGTTACTGTAGTGAGCAATAGGTTTGTTAAAATTAAAGAATTGAAACTTCTCCTACGTTCCTCACAGATTTAAGTGTGACGCTGTTTTCCTG
>OOFC01029344.1:0-20489 GCA_900323345.1 Pseudochromis fuscus | reverse complement strand
CGCTGTTTTCCTGGTTATTGGCAGAGCTCCGGTTGCAGTCGGCACAGCTGCAGTGTCCAGTGCAGAGATGCGAAGTTTGAGTATGAAAGGGAGAGGAGTATGTGTTCTCCACACATACATGGATTATCTCTGGTGGGTAGAAGCTATCTTTGTGCATAGTTAAATAAAGAGAGACGAGATTTTTTTTATTTTTGATATTTTGGCAAATACATTTTTTGTGATCAGCTGATCAGCTTAGCATTATTACTTGTAACAGTTTTATTTAGTTGATTTAGAGGCAGGCTAACTGTTGCCACCCCACCTATCCCCAGTTTCAGTCTTTATGCCATCCCATGTTAAGCTAACTAACTAATGACTGCAAGGAAGAGCAGTATTGTTGCTGTTTATTGGGATCTTCATTAGATGTTGTCAAGACTACTCTTTCAGGAGTCACTATAATTAAAGGCAGCTGTACAAGTAAATTTTGGTCATGTGTTTTTTCATAATTTTTTTTAGGGCATTTGGAGACAAGTCAGGCCCTCCTCATTTAACAGATGAAGAGAGTGAGGGACAAGGGGTCAACGGAGAGGAAGGAGAGGAATGTGAGGTCGATGAGGAAGAGGAGGCGGAGGAGACATGTGTGGAGGAGCAGCAGAGTCCCACTGAGACAGTCACAGAGCAAGCCTGTTCTGGTATTGAAGAGCTGAGCCTGACTGAGCAGGAAGAAGAGAAGGGTGAAAAGGGCAATGAGGAAGAGGCGGAGAATGAGGATGACCAGAAAACACCACAAGGTACCAGATTTAGTCATATCTACCATCATATTGGCCAACCTGTGTAATTGAATGTTAAGTGCAAGAGTTAAATTGTTATTTGGGAGGCGGGGAGCTATTTTGGATTGTAGATTTGGCATTGAAGTACTTTCCACCTCGGCCATAGTTGATCTGCTTTTGATCAGAGTCAGTCACAGCTTCATAAATACCTTTATCTCCGTTTCAAATCGGATTGTGGCAGTCACTACTAAATGGTTGCAGTACAGGCTTTAGTCCTTGGTGTGTTATTTTTGCGACCATGTGGTTGTGTTATGTTAATTCAACTGGAGAATAAGATTTTCTCATGTGGCAAAATTGGAGAAGGTTCAGAGAGAAAAGGATGTGACTCAGGTCATGACCTGATTTCACAGAGATAATGGACGCCCTGCTGTTGGAGTGCTTTCTGCATGCTCTCAAGAGCAAGGTGAAGAAATCAGAGCTCCCTCTGCTGACAAGTACATTTCTCCGCAACCACATGTTCTCCTGCTGGTAAAGTACAGCTCATCTTTTTAGAAATGCAAAGGGGAAATTAAAATCAGTACTGAATGCATTTTATATTTTTCAGTCCAAGTGGAAAGCAACTTGATATCAAGAAGTCCAGCTATAAAAAGGTATATCAGTTCTAGATAGAATGTAACATTTTACACAGAAATAATAAAAATAAATTGTTATTCCATCAACATGCTTTTTTTTTTTCCCTCAACAGCTGTCCAAGTTTCTACAGGCCATGCAGCAGCAGTATAATCTTGTGCGAGTGAAAGAACTCACCAAGGGTGTGGAGAGCATTGTGGAGGTGGACTGGAAAAACCGAGAGTGAGTCAAGCCCTTTCTAAACTTAAAGAATTTCTTGGTTGAGATTCAAACTCGCAAACTATCCCTGTGCTTTTCCCTCATATTATTTTTGCTTTGACAGACTGCGTGCGTTCAGCATTCCAGAGGAGTCAGGTGTTGAAGCAGCTTTGGTGCAGGATGGAGGGGAAGGAGAAATCCCGTACCATCCTCCCGAGATCACAACTCTGTACTCTGTGACTGCCCGGCTTGAGCCTCTCTTTCGAGATGCTGACAAGAGGTGTGTGCGTGTGTGTTGTCCTAACTCTGCCTCTTCATGAAACCTCACTCCTGGTTCGGCAAGGGAACAAAGCAGGGGAAAGTTGGAGATGTTTAACAAAAGGAGAGAGTGGGATATTCCAAGTTCAACAAACTCAGAGTCTAATGTTAATATTATTTTTTTATTTGCAATTCCTTGGGAACAAAACATACTTCAAGCAGCTGGAAATGAAATATACACCCCTTTCCAAATTATTATGCAAATTATATTTTTCTCTGATTTTTCTAAATAGTCAATGCAAATAACAGTCAGTATATTTTTCTACTCATCAACCGGTAGAGTATAATTCAGATTATATTGAACAAGCCTCCCAATGAAAACAGTTTTATTTACTTTTTTCTTTTTCTTTTTTATAAAAACCTCAAAATGCACCGTCCCACTTTATTATGCACCTTCACAATTCTTCATCCACTGAACTTTTGAGTTTTTGCAGAGTTTCTGCTTGAATTTCTTTGCTTGGATTGCTTGGATGTAAGAACAGCCTCAGTGCTGTTTTTTTGATATGAACTGTCTCCCACCATCACAGATCTGCTGCTTGATGCTGTTGAGGTTCTCAGTAGGGTTGAGGTCAGGGCAGGATGGGGGCTACACCATGAGTTTCTCTGTTTTTATGCCCATAGCAGCCAATGACGGAGAGGTGTACAATGCAGCATGAGATAATACACAGTCCTGTATGAAGAGGATTTTGCTGTTCAAAAACAAAGTTCTTGTTTTTGTACCATGGAAGAAAGTGGTCAGTCAGAAACACTATGTACTTTGCTGAGGTCACTTTCACACCTTCAGGGACTCTAAAGGACACTTCCTGTTCTTTCCCCATGATTCTGGCTCAAAACATGACTCCACCACCTCCTTACTGACGTTGTAGCCTTGTTAGGACATGGTGTCCATCCACCAACCATCCACTACTTCATCCATCTGGACCATCCAGGGTTGCATGGCACAGCACTAAACAGGACTGTTTGAAAATTAGTCTTCATGCATTTCTAGGCGCCCTGCAACCCTTTCTGTTTGTGAGCATTGGTTAAGGGTGACTGAATGGGCATCAAAAGTATGGAAATTTGTGGAAAAAGTATGGAATTTTGAAATTTCAAATGTATAGGAACCCTGAATGAAAAGCAATTTGAAAGCGTGTCCATGATGTGTAATGTTAGAGATGTTGGACAGGTAATTGATAGTGTAATGATGGAGATTGGGGGACTGGTTGATTCTCTCCTGGAATATTGATAATATTGCAAAAGCCTTTCCCTGAATATGTAAAATTCCATAATATGATTTTATTATGATTTTTCAAATTCCAAATATTTTTTTTTAGAAATTGAATTAAAAAACAGGAAAGCAACATAAGGTGATAAACAACAAGGTCCTCAGTGGGTGAAAACACACCTAATGGCGGTCTCAAATTCATCTGCTGTTGCAAAACTGTGAATTAATTCGACTTCGATCATCGATCAGATGAACATGGAAGTGAAACCCTGTGTCCGACAGTTGCATCAGACTCAGCAGGAGGAGATACAGAGAAACTCGGGGTTTGTTGAAGAAAATGTGCCAGCGAACAGGTGATGTTCACAGAGTCTGTTACTGCAGTAACTGACTCAGAGTTGAAGTTAAACTCAGAGTTTCCTCATTTCAAGTTAACAAACTCAGAGTTTCCACTAAAACCTACTGTGTGGAGTACCTCCAGTGAATCCCCAGCAGGTCACGCTGGGAGGGCTGTGCTATAGGTGGCCTCAATCTCTGACCTCCATGTGAAGGGATGAAACTATTCCTGCCACAAAGTTAAACAATCTTCAGCTGTGTCTAAAACCACTCCTTTATATTCTCATTTACTGCTCCAGATGGAATAGACACTGAAATTTACTTTTCTGTCTGTTGCACCACATCATATGAAGCCATTTCAAAACACATCACACATTAGGCATAAGACCTAAGAGCCCAAGCATTTAGCAGATCGACCTGAATTAATGCTTTTCTTTGTGGAGAGCAGTAAAATTGAGATTTCTGACAAGTTACCATTTAAGTTCATTCAAGTTTTTGTCAGTCACAATATTATTTTAAGAAGTTTTTTGGATCCTCTGTGCTTTAAATACATTTTATGGTGGTCCTGTGTATTTATAAGTCCTCTCTGGAGGTCAACCGAGAAGCCCACAGTTTATACATTTTGTGCCATGTGGCTTTAGGTCATGCTGCTGTATATACATTCTGTCTAGGAAACCCTATCCTCACGAATGTTTTAATGTTTAGAGATTACATTTTTAAATCCCTTCAGTATTTTGTCTCCTCCTTGAGAAGCAGGGAGGTACACAAAGTATGCAGACTACTGCAAAGCCTCTCAACAGCAACATGAAGTCAATCTTCCAAAATGATCATGAAACTGAGCCAACAACTTCAAAACATGTTTACCAAAAGTTTCAGTTTCAATACCCAAACTTTATGTATCACTAAAAACATTGCAAATGGAATGAATGAAAGAGTAAATTCTCACTCATAATGGCTCACATTTCCACACTGATTTGAGGAAATCCTGTGTGCTTTTGTGTTTCCACAGGAAAGGAAAAGCCCTGCATGCTGCTGAAGTAAGAAGTATTGTCACAGAATTTGTGAAGAAGAATGAACTTGTGGATGAAAATAATAAGAAGTAAGAAATTCCTCCAGGATGTGATCCAGAGTGCATCACTTCAAAACCACAGAGTTTATTGTTCGTGTTACTTTCAGCAGCAGTATTTTATAAGAGGTCCTGATCTTCAATGTTCGTGGGAATAATTCAAATAATATAATTTGTTAATTAATTGATTTTCCACGATTAGATTATGTGTGCTTCTGTCAATTAATTAATTGATAGTTCACAATTAGATCTTGTGTGCTTTTCAGTAAAGCAGGAAGAACGTCTTAACTCACTGAGGTTCACAGAGCTCACCCTGCAGGGGTTTTCAGAAGTCAGGGCAGTGGTGAAAGGGCAGCCTTGATGGCCCTTGAACTAATGCAGAGCTGACCCCTAGGCCATGTAAAGTCATTATGACCAGTTAAAATGTTTAAATGTGACCCTCCTGTTCCTTTTAAGGTCATGAAAATTTATGCATCCTCTCATGTGAAAGGAATTGATAATGAGAGCGGAGAGAAATTAAATTTTTCACAGAGTTGGCATCACTTAACAAGACAGCATGTTTCCTGTTTAGTGCCATCCGTCCAATTGAAGCACTTTTCTACACTTCACCCCTTCCCCCCCCCATCCAGCTATGTGACAATAAATCCTACTCTGTGTGACTGCCTGTTGGAGAAAGCAGAGTACCAGGAGGTCGAGTCTCTCAAGTGGGATGACCTCTTCAGTAGGTAAAGACTTTTTTCCCCCCTCTGGCCTTACTTACACATTTAAGGAGATTTCACACATAATTGGTTAGTTTTATGGCTCAACAATTGAGAAAAATCATACCATGAAAATAATGATTACCAACATTCATACTAATGTGAATCTGCATACCCTATTTAATAATGTAGGTAGCTCAGTAATATCACTGCAGGATGGATGAAAGATGAAATAGATATGCTAATTGTAACAATACTGAGTGAATCAGTGATTTTCTCTTTGAGAGATCGTTTATTATCCAAAGAACAGATTATTAAATTTTGAGCAAGATCTGAGGATGTTGTAAAAAAATCACTGTCTGTTAAATTGGGCGAGTGTTTTAAGACTGTAGTGTTGCTTTTTCACCACAAGAGGTCAGCAGTTTTCAGGCTTTAGCATCAGTTAATCTTGATCATGGCTTGGCAGAGGTTTGTGTTCTCTGAGTGTTTTCTAGTTTGTATTTTATAAGATCTTTTTGGTTAAAAACATTATTATTTGGGGTGAATATGTATTTCATCCTGCAATAATAATTTTATTCCCAAAGACATTTTCAGCACACACCTTCCCCTTACAGTTTCAGTGATCATGCGTTATACACTACAGTGCATACTACACATACAGATATTATTGTCGACAACATTTAATCCTATCTTCTTCTCTTCATCATCTAATGTGTGTGTAGATTAAACATTTAAACTTATTAACAGGACGTTGGCAAGAATGCAGGAGTGTTATGAAGTGGTGTTCCCTGGACAAGCACCCATAATAAAGAAGGGCCACATTGAGCCCGTAGACATCTCTGTGGCGTCCCGAGGCTCCAATAAGAAGGTGAAAACTTTTCCTACAATCCCTTAATTTTCCAGCTGTAGATGAAGGTAGTTTATTTAGGAGCACCATCGTTGTACATAGCGTAGACACAAAAGCCCATGTAAAATTGCAGGGACCATCATCAGGATTCATCCTCATATATTTCATCACAGTTTGTCCAGCAGATTTTTTAGTCCTTACAAAAGTAGTGAACTGATTCACTTCCATGGCTAAGATTTCTGGTGTTGGCTGATACATGTGCAGAATGAGGTGTTTTTCAGGAGAAGACTTTAGACTGTGGTGTTTGTTGTTAACTTTTGGCTGACATTAAACTAATATCAGCTCATATGTGACCCTGGCTGACTTCCTGTTTTAACTCGAGTTGTTTCCATGTGCCACTTGTAGGTGACTCTAATAAAGAACCTGGAAGTGTATGGTTTGGATCCTGCAGTCGTGGCCACAGCCTTGCAGCATAGAGTCCAGGCCAGCTCTGTGTTACAGCCTCTGCCTGGAGCAAAGGACAAAGTCCTGGTCCAGATCCAAGGCAACCAGATTCATCAAGTTGGCAGTTTGCTGCTCGGTATTGAACTTGATAATACTTGAAATATTTTAGTCACTGTTGCTGTAATTGTTTGAAATAATTAAGTCATTACATCTTTTTTCCCCTAATTTCAGATCATTATCAGATTCCTCGCAAGTACATCCAAGGACTTGACAAAGCTCCTAAAAGTGGCAAGAAGAAGTAGCATTTCAATCTCAGTTGTTTACTTTCTTTAAAGCTGATTTATTGGATGTAAACACAACAACAACAAAGTGTTGACTATTCATTTAATAAAGTTGATTCACGGCTTTCTGAAGGTTGATAAACACAGTGGTTTGGTATTTTGTTTTTCAAGAAACATATGAGAATGAAGTTACTGGTAGGATCAATAAGATTTCACTTCTTGATAACTGATTTCAGAGGGTGAAAGAGGACATTTGGAGAAAACAGTTTTCGACATAATTAAGCACCGATGTCTGTTGGCTGACCATATGAAATAGTGTTGACACAGCACTGAACTGTCTTGTTTTTATCAGTTCAAACATTCAGTTTAAAGATGTTATCCCTGGGTCAACAAAAAATACATCAACAGAACAAATTAGACTTCAATAAAATTTCTATTTAAACATCACAAATGCTGTAGTTAGATGATAAAATAATTTATTCAGTAATCCTTTAAAGAAAAGGCTTTTTCAAATGCTCTATCTAGAAATGTAGTGATGGGGGAGAAAGAGATGGGTAATGATATGCACTAGATGTCTTCAGCTGAGACCGAACATGATGCTGCTGCAGGTTGTGATTTGTACTGGCTGTAACCCACAGCCTGTTGGGGTGCCTGCCTACAGGGATTTTGACCTGTATTTTATGTTTGCAGGTGTAAATCAGTAAGTAAAACCAGTTAAGTATCCCTGGGGTTGTAATAAGGTCCAAGCAGGAGCTCCCTTCCTGCTGTTCTAAAAGCAGCCGCTATCAGGTAACATCTGTCGCCGTTGTTGAGTCAGTGTAGATCCAGACAGACTTCAGGCCAGATAGATTTTTAATGAACATTACAGGTCAAGTAATTTTAATTTGTGCAAAACAATGGAGAAAACACAAAAAACATGAATATAAAAACTTGTTTTAAACAAGTCAGTATTTTATGCAATGTCTTTTCGAATTCAGGTCTGTGGTGTTTTGCTTTAGTGAAGTCACCACACCAAAGGAAAATTTATATTTTCCCTTGCTGTAAATTCTTTCAAGCTCCTAATTGAATTTACCAAAAGTCTTCATTTGATTTTTTTTTTGTTGATGTCAAGGCTTTTTATTGTTTTCTTTTTAAAGTAATTGATGGGAATTTAACTAAAGCTGTGTGCAATTACACAGCCTCAGTTATGCTGAGGTCAGGTCTGTGGTGTCCAATCGACTGTTCCATTTGCAAATTAGCTTTCTAGATCGTTATCATGTTTATTGTGTATTTGAAGATGTTGTTGTGGTTAAAAAACTGGAATTTGTTGTTTCCCTGAAAGTGTGCACCCAAGGTGTCATTTTTTACTGATGATGTGTGGTAATGTCCCGGTGACTTTATAAATCTTATTTGACACATCCTCACTTTTATCGGCAGCCTGCTTCCAACTGTTTTTCAGCTCCATCTGTACTGCACCAACTATAGTAAATATGGTACTATAGTCTGTCAGATGGTATCAGGTGTCTGTAATGGAAACTACAAAGGGGCTTAAACAGGGTTAAAGCATCCGAATGGGCCACTAAGTCCTACTGCCCAACTTGAGTAGCTATCAATTCACTAACTTTTTGCCGTGCTGTGCAAACCTAGATGTATAAATACTAGACAAAGCCACCAGGTTGCAGAAGTGAAGCCAATGCACAAGTGCAAAAAAAGTGTAATACCACTAACGGCCACTAGATTCTGGCTCTGATTGACTTCTAGATTGAAATCCCTGCTCTAATTCCAGATGCATGGAAGTAATTCATACACTCTGCATTCATTATTTTCAATCTTTTTGTTTTTTCTTGTCATCTTTGTTATGATGCCTACTTCATCCAGGAAAATTAATTTGTTCTAGAATTAGCTTTGCCAAGAGTAACAATGGCTGTCATGAGAGGTCGGTTTGATTCATCTGTGACTAGAAACTAAATACAGGAAATTAATTCAGAATTTGAAAGTCCAATGCCAAACAGTGAAGAGGTGTGTTTGGATTGTTGGCATAGCGGTAACGTCATTTATTTTTTTGAACAGAGTGGCAGACTGAGTAAAACACAGTAATAAAGAAGATTAAGCTTTATTTTCTGGAGTCCTATTTTAATTAAAGGCAGAGGAAAAACAAAGTCATTAACAAGTTATGCTGCAATGAGAACATTTCCTGTCCGTCTAAAGTGCACCTGTACAAACGTCTTTAAGGACAACATGTCAGTAAATGTGTTTACTAAAGACACAAACGATTTTTTCTGTTCTATAGTTTTGCTTTGCAGAAGGAGATCACCTGTCTGAGACGACCTAGGAGCTCTTGGGGAAACTTGGGCTATGTGCCTCCATCCATGTACATGATGGCAGCAGAGATGTTCAAGCTTAGCATAATGCTATTATCAGCAGCTAGATTTATCTAGAGATTATAATCATGGATGGTCCACGTTATAGCGCTGGAGGCAGGTACAAAACTCATGGACACAGTCACCAAAAGAGCATCAGATTTTCTTAGGAGGGGCCCGACTTGGCAAATTTAGGTGCAGGGTCAGCTCATTAAGTGTGAGGATGATGATGATGATGATGACGAAGGGGAATACGTAGGCGTCCAGAGTGTGAAACCAAAGCAGGGTGTGAATGTCACGGTGTGTGGTTATTCCAGTGCGTGCCACACAGCTTGGAGTGCAGATTTTAGCTTTGGCCTTTTGCGTGTCGATGGCGACAAACGTTCCACTGTAAACAAAACCACCGACCATGTTGAGGCATTGTAGTCTCCGTAGTTCAAAGCGTCTCTCAGGCTACACCACAGCTCGTAACTCCAATATGGTTCCTGCCGGTGATGCTTAAAAGAAAGTTCAAAAACCACAATGAAGATGAGAACAAGTTGTCAGCCACGGAGATGGTCATCAGACAGAAGCTGGTGGACCGTTTAGATCATGCGGTTCCTCCTAGGGATGATCAGAGAGGTCACATATTAGCCAAACAAACTAACAGTATCACCATTAATCCAGTAAATTAAAATCTCTGAGTCCAAACAATTACAATGTATTTACATGTAGATACCCACCGCTGCTTGGACAGGGAGAAAAACCTCATCCAGTGTTTAGTTCATACCCCCTCATGCTGCAGGTGTTGCCAAGAACTGCTGCATCGTGGCTCAATATGTGCATACTGCTCAGACACCATATGGTCACTCCCACCTCATCTTAATATAAAAATCATGGCTGTGTGCTTGTGTGTTTCAGCAGTCTGGTGTTGTGCTGAGTGTTGATGATTAAAGGATTTTTATAGGGGTGTGTTAGCAGACAAAGAAGCAGAAAAATGGCACAAATCCCCATGGCAGTTTTATCAGAGTAGCAGTGTTTTGGTCAGAGCCAGGAAGAAATGTCACTATTTGTTATCAAAAACTTAAGATAATTGTCACTGACTCAAAACCGCACATGGAATTAGTTTAATCAAATTACACTTTAGCCACAGCACTTAACTACTTTAGTCAACACTGAAACCTCTCAACAACTATGTTAGGATTCCCGCAGAAATAATTTATATCTTACAGCCACACCACCAAATTCAGTTTACACAACTTTGTCAAATTTCTGCCTCTGTTATTTTTAAAGCTGATTTGCAAATGCGGTCCTTGCCAACATGGACATATTAATAAAGATTGTGAAGTTTTTGATGGTGGTGTAGAACGGAGCCTACCCCTGCTGGTAACCGTCGAGAGGCGGGGTACACCCTCAACGATACTGCAGTCCAATGCTTACAGTCACCTCTTTGTGACTGCTGACCCTGATGCTTTGACATGACTCCAAATATAAAATAAAATTAAAAAACAAAGGGGGCCAAATTTATTGGCAGCACAGGATTAGAAGTTTTCACTGACTTTAGCACTACATGAACGGCAGTGCAGACTTGCCAGTTCTGCATTTGCAATCCAACAAGCAAATTTTGAGTTAGTAATTGAGGAAATCTGGGAATATAAGGAGAATAATTCAAGAGTCAAACAGTCCTGTCCAGCTTCCTGATCCCTGACCAATACTTCTCTTTGAGCCAGGACAAGAGCAGGGAGATTGAATATAAATAATGTCTGATGCGAGGCCTTGTCCATTTGAAGGTAACTCATACATGACAGTAGACGCTGGCTCTCACTCGGACTTAATTTCCAGAAGAAGTTTTGTTGCCATGATAAGTCCTCTGAGGGTGGATCCAGCTGGATTTCCAATAAGTGTTTAGGATCTGAAGTTTTCAACACACTTCTGCATGTGGCAACTAGGCTGCTGTTCACTCATGTTTCTCATTCTCATACGGATCAATTAAGCAGGTCAGACAGATAGATGATAAGGAATAATAACAGTTATTAATCCCTAAAGAGAAACAGGTGTGTCCCAGCTGTTTACACTGAAGATAAATGACAGTATTGAGACGTGACTCAGCTGGTTGACAGCTGAGTCATGTTTGTCTCTAACCAACACTGATCTACTGTGTCTTATCCCATTCTGCTAAAATTATTATAAATCAGGAATTGCACATTTGAGCACTGTCCACATTATTCCCAAAGACTGACAGTAATGTTGGGAACAACTGATGTAGCCTAACTACAACAACAGTTAATATTTGGGAAATGGACCGTTCACTGCACTATTCCAGTGAACTGAACCATTGCTGTTTTTTACCCTCGTATCTGTTCTCTGAAAACATCATCATCTGTTTTCCAGGTTCCAGCGAGCCTTTCCATCTAAAGTCTGCTTGAGCAGTCAAGTCACATATAGGAAATAGTTAGATTTTTGTAGAATTATTAGACATACAGTGATTTACAGGCTGTTACAGACTGAAGGTGAGGATTACCTCTTTTACAAAAGAAAAAAAAACCACCCAGCAACTCTGATTAAGCCGCTCTCTCCCTAGTCGTCCCATCTGCTGCGATGCAGAAGAGACTCTCTAACTGAGCTGGAAATGAAATATGTTCACGTCTTGTGACTAATAGATTAAACATGCAGGAAACGTTGTGTCTCTACAGAAAAATTAACTGATACTTACAACACATGCATTGTATTAATTTGTTTTCAACAAGTTCAATCACTTCGATGACTAATATGTGGCTAAATTACAAACAACTTGAATTTGAATAATTTGGCATGGTGTGACTTCAGGTCAGTCCAAACCCTTCATCATATCATTGTGGGAATAGGAATCTTTTTTTTTGATTCTGAATATACAATTCAGTGAACTTTTAGAGGAAGGGTTGGGAAGTATTACTGCAAAGATGAACACTACTTTTACTTCCATAAAAGCAGCAGTACTGCAGTGTTTATTGTGGTGGTGCTTTTATGCTATTCCTGTCACACTAGACATGCCCTGCAAACAAAAAACCTAATGGACGGAGCATTGAAGCTTTCCGTTGTTTTGTAGGATTTCACCGCAGAGGCATGTGTCTGACTGAACAGGAAAAAAATAGTAACAAAAGCATGAAAAAACAAAAGTGTGGAGCAACAGAAAGAAAGAAAAACACCTTGAGTCACATGTGCCCGTTGCTGTGGAAACCAAGGCTTTATGATCCGCTCTCTGTGGAGAAAGACTCATCTGGAGAGGATTTCATGTCTGGCTGCATGGAGGGGCATCTAATAATTCACACGTACTGTCTTCATCCCATGCTGCCCACAGCTATCTGGCCCTACTTAGCTCAGTGTGCAGCAAGGGTCCCCACTCCTCCCTGCAGCCACCCACTGTGGAGATATCAGAATTTACTGATGCTGTGCCAACAACACTGCACAGAAATATGACTATGATTACTGTGTGGTGCAGAGGTTACATAAGGCTGTAAGCCAGTCATTAGGAAAGATGTTTTTAAACATTTCTGAAATCTGTATTTGGCACTTGCTATCCTGTTAGTAAATGTTGGTGTTTGGTGTGTCATTTTGTCATAGCAGATTATCTCTGTCACTTTTCCTGTTGCAGTAAAGCCTGTGGTCGATTCTTAATCCATGCAGGCCCATAGTCCCTCAACTGCTACTTCAAAAAATCATCAGTCATTTAAAATAGGTTCCAGATACATCCTTTGTTGTCTAAACTATAAACTGGTGAGTTATTTTCTCACAGCAAATATAAAAAAAAGAATTTAAAAAAGTACAAAAACATGTATAGACATATATACAAAACTATATACACCTTTACCTTATTAATATAATAATAATAAATACATACAGATTGGTGCAAAAGAAGCAGTGGATTGCAGGCAGTGAGTGAGTGAGTGAAATGAAATATGTGGGAACAGAGAAGTTCACCAGACAGATAAAATACCACATAAATACACCAGAGACTACACCAGTGTTATGATATTACGACTATCGCATGTCAGTGATGAAATATGTTTTTCAAAACTATGATTCCACTTGCATCAGTTTCAGTTCAGATAACAGACTTGCAGGTTGCGTAACGTGCGTGTGGCGATGCTTCTTTTGTGCTTATGTCAGGGTCACTGTGGTCGTCAAGCATCGCTGCCTGTCCAGTCCACAGAGGATGAGAAGACAAACATGATTTGGATGTAGCTGTAGAAAGTAATAATCTCGTACACTAACATGGTTTTTATAGAACCTGGCAATCCACTGAAGCGTATTACACTATTAAACCTTTTCTACATCTGTATAGTTTCCACATGATGATGAAATTACACAATCCTGACATTGAATCTGTATCTTTGTGGCTTGTATTGAAACAGAACAGAAATAAAAAGACTTCTCAGGAATGCGGTTCTCACTGCTGGTACTAACTCAAATCTAAACCATCCTCCCAGATGAGTGTTCAAATTTAAATTCCAGTGTATTGGCAAGAGGGCAAAACCGTAAAAACCTCAAGGCGGAAACTCACAGAGAGCAGATGCCAGAAACACATAGAAATCAACCCCGACTAAATATTTGAAAAGAGATTGACAAGAAATGTTATAATACTGTTTACCAACATGGAGGACTGAGCCTAAGATGAATGTGACAGAAGATCCACTCATTAAAAATAAGTGAAAAATATCAGAAGTGATTATCCAGGGATCAAGTGGACACACAGTCTGTGTCGCCATCTGTTGGTGTTTCACCAGCACAGCATGATAAAGCAAGTTATTTATATGGCAAAATTTATTGGCAATTCAAAGTGCTTTGCAAATAAGCAGAAAAAAAAAATCATTGTAAAAATAACAGATTAAAAAAGGTAGGGTACATTAAAACAATAAAAAGGACACAGAAAAAAATAAAAGCTTTAAAAAAAATGCATGAGATTTGCTACAATGTTCCATTCAATTTAGTTATATTTATACGGCGTCAAATAATAACACAAGTAATCCCAGGGCACTTTATCTAGTAAGGTCAAGACCTTACAATCCTATAGGGAGAAACTCTACAATTCCCCCTCCAACAGAAGGAGATTGCTGGAGTGACCGATGAGGAACAAAAGAAAAGATGAGCTTGAAGATAAATAAACACTGAGCAGGTTAGCAGGCCAGTAACCTCAGGTCAGAGATAACTGCAGAAAGGTACGGCAGAGAGTAGACAGAGATAAAAACATTGACTATACGAGTGAGATGGCAACATGTTAAGCTGGAAGCTGTAGCAGCTCATATTTTATAAAACCTGAAAGGTGTAATGGATCCAATCCAGGTGGCCTGCATTAAAATGCCTCTCGAAACCATACTGCATTGGATTTGTGTCAGTGGGAAACACTGGAGTCTGTTAGGAGGCTGCCAGACATACAGTGGCAGTGTTTATTTCAGGGATTGGAAGATACATTCTGGATGTTAACTCTGGTAATTGTAAAGAAATAAATGGAACAATATGAGTGGTGTAGTGGTTAGTTTCTGGATTTGAGCCTCAGCTGGGATCTTTGTGTGGAGACATACTCCAGCTTCCTCCCACAGTGCAAAATTAAGTTAACTGATTATTCTGAATTGGCTGTAGGTATGAGGGTGGCTGTACATTGTTGTTTATCTCTGTGTTAGGCCTTCAGTGGATTGGCAACATGTCCAGGGTGTACCCATAGACTGTGCATGGATTGGACAAAGCCACCCGTTGGGTTGTGGAGTTACATTTTGAAGCCAGGAGATCTGATTTTGACTGTCGTCATGTTGGTTGTTTGGAGCCAAACGTGACCATATAGTCAAATCTGACCCTTGAACCCAAGGACACTGTCCAGTGTGTGTGAGACTCAGGTTCAGGGCTGGTCTAATATTCTTCTTTTTGAAGCCTTTGTACCACCAGATTACAAATAAGAATAATTATCTTTAGATAAAGACATCAGAATGACTCATGGAAAAAATGTATTGACTGAATATTCCAACTTTATGATTGAAAATGATGATTTTTGAACTGCAGACAGTCAGAGTTTTTTGGAGCCAGCATCTAGTGGGCATTTGAAGTACTGCACTTTTTTTTGAACTTCCCATTTTTTTAAACCCTGGTTGTTTCATCCATTTATGTTTTAAAGTCTTGGTGTACCCCACCTTCCACCTGTAGCCAGCTGGGATAGGCTCCATACCCCTCTGACCCTATAGGATAAGCAGGTATAGAAGATTGATGGACACATATAGACTGATTTGAGTTGCGAGATACTGAGGTGAAAACAAACACAGGAATATGCAGTTCAATTAATGTAAGTGAAAATGAGGTACATGTCATTAGATTTATTAAAATTTGAAAATAATATCAGTATTTTCTCACACTAGTAAAAAAAAAAAAACAGTCCCTCAAGGTCTTTTGTAGCATGAGAGGTAGGATGAAGGTTTCTGTGCATTACTACTTGTTTCCTGTGTTTCCTTTCATTCTAATCATTGAACTTACACAGTCAACCTGTAGATGTAGTTTTCTTTGAATGCCTGCTCGTTCAAGTGTCCCACACTTTAGGCAGTGTCTTCAGAGTTCAGAGTCCGGAGATGCTGCTGCCAGTCACTGATCCCTCAGACAAGCTACAACACGTCATCATCCTGAGAGGATTGCACTGCTAAAAGGGATTACACCATTTGACATTTTTCCTGGCCAAAACTGCTTAACCACTGTGATGAGGAAAAACAAATACATTCATGATGAAGGCTGATCAATTCAGAATATTTTTAGGTGGCTGATTATGTTCCTGTGGATTGATGTTGCTGAATCACGGACCAATGAAAGATTATTTGAGGGTGCAGACAGTGTGATGTCAACGTCGCTGCTGTGTTTTTATGGAAGATTTAAAATACCTAAATTACAACAAACAAGCTGAGTTAAATTAAATGTGCATTGAAGTATGTATTTTCTTTTTATGCATGTATTCATTCAGTCATAATTCAATTTAAAAACATAGTTATTGGCATGTCTGTGAAGTCTAATGTGCTATGGAAAGTTCACATCAGAATGAAAACATATTAATACTTGTAAAAAAAAAAAGGTATTAATGGTAGTTAAAAAAATAAATGCAAAATGTTTTCAGTTAGTTATGCATCACATGAAAAACAAATATATAAAAAGATACTGTATTTCACTTTATTTCCTTCTTCCTTCTAAACTCTTCTATATGTAAGTTTTTTCATTTCTATGTAGAGATTTATGACTATGTATATCTGTTTTTCGATTTCTATCTCGTGAAAATATTAGGTGATGAACAAAAGGAGCTTTCACACAGATCCCTGAACATCAATTTTATTTATGTTCTTATCCACTAACTGTATATTATACCTACACCCAGGTGGAGGTTTACAACATGTGAGCGGATGTATTGATCAGATCCAGATGTAGCCCACGAAGTGTCCACTATCAGCTGTTTCTTGCCCTCTAATGCTTACTTAGTGGAACGTATGGTATTATAAATCTTGAGTTATTATCATATCCACAATATATCTCAACATCTGTTTTACTGAGGAGAAATGTGATGTTCATCAGCAGACAATCAGTAATACATCACATGTGTTCCCATTCATTTCTACACAGCTGTGTCAGTAATACATGGCAGAGAGTTTAAACCCTAACCCAACTGCTATCATCTATCTGTAAAACAGCCAAGCCAGTTTTATGTGAATGTCACATCATAATTTTTAATTTAGCAATGAACTCAGATATGTTTGCTTCTTTTGAGTTTCAGATTTTCACACACATGCTTCAACCTACACATTTTAGGTTTGCTGAATTTACAGATGGCAGCACCTTTTGTTGTTTTACAACCTGCTTTATGTAGGTTATGTGAAATCCTGCTGTTCAACACAGTGATATGGGTTTACTGAGCCTCTTGAGGTTTGTGCAGTTCAAGAGGCAAAGGTAAAATTCATGGGAGAGTCCTCTAAAATTATATGGCCTTAAACCACAGGCAAACTGAGAATGAAATGAGCGTGACACTGAGTGCTTAACCTGTTGAACCTCCTCAGGAACAACTGCGATTGCTTGTTGGCAGTTACTATAAAAAGTGATGGAAAAAAAATAATAAATTCCCTCTTTTTTGTCTATGTTGTTTTCATGTGGTTTATTATGTAAAAGATTAAAAAAACAGAAACAATGTCTGATTTGTGTTAAACATGAAATCAACATGAATTGGTGGTATTAGTTTTAGTCAGTTTCATATTATTCCAGAAATAGTGGTGGTTTCTTCTTTTCTATGGAAGGGCACCAACAAATTTGTCCATATATGTATCCAAGACATATGGACTATGTACATGGACATTCGTAAAAAGGTGCTGATCTCTTCTGGTGTTGTGTATAAACTAGACCACTTCACCTGGCCCTGTGTCTTGGTCATCCTGGTCTGGTTCCTCATTGGGGTTCTCCCCCTCTCCTGTCTGACTCTGATATTGTGAAATATCTATATGTGAATATCTCATTGATTATGTTAAGAATTCTCTCTGCCTCTGTCAGAGAGCTGTCTACTAGAAAAAGTTAAATAAACATAAGTCATGTGCATAATTCATCAGCTGGGATTTTTGCTCCCTCTCCATCCCTCAGCCGTTTTGCTTGGACACATTTTCAAAAGCTGTCTTCATTTATTACCATGTATTGGAGACTCTTGGGGACAGAGGAAAAGGATGTGTGGCAGTCCCACAAGAGGAAGCATGTTCACGCTCCATTTGGTAAAAGTACGATTAGATCATTACGAGAGTGTCAACACATAATCAGTGGTTATTTGTCATTTCAAGGATTTTTATTCATGCATGTTAAGTTAAACATGAGAACAAGCTGGAGAGTAAAAGGTGAGGGAGGTCTGAATGTGGATTTTGTTGAGGATCAGTGTCAGCGACTTGAGATATAGAAATACATACATAACAAAGATTATTTCCACATGCAGTGAAGTGGGTACTTTAGATATTTATCATGTTAACAGCAGGTTGCCTCAGTAGCATGAGACACATTTATTGGGTAAACTGAAAATCAATGTTGTTATATTAATAAAGGATCACATGGTCACTAAAAGGCATCTCCCATAGTGAGGCTCTACAGAGATGAATGATTTTCAGCTCTTTTATTGTGAGGGTGCCAGATTTACTTTAAAATAATGGAAAACAACCAACTTACATACATACAAAATAATCATAGTCTTTGACTTTACATGAGAGCTTCCGTGATTTGTTGCCTCTTTAATGTTTAATGAAAGCTATTTGCACACTTGCATGAAAATGTGCTTATTCACAAATCTATAAACTACATAACCAATATTTCACTTTATTTGCAACTAACTGTGTAAAATTTTACAGTATATTTATAATATTACACTTGAATTAAACAGTTTCATCTGTTAAATAAAATAAATATTTGTGATGAAAAACATACATATAAATGTTTTTGTTAATTTTATGTCTTATATTTTCATACTTTTATTAATATTTTGCATATTTTAATATGTACAGGAAAAATCTTTAAATCCTTTTTTGTTTGTTTTGGTGGGTGGAGAGGAAACCTTCAACAAAACACCAATGTGCGCTCCTATAGTGAGTCAACAACATCAGGAGGCCAGGTTATATCTATGTCTATATCTATATTTTAATTTATTATATTTGCTTCATGTGTTTTCCAAATTAGTTTTGCTCTCATTGTGTTTTTCCTTTTACTTGTCTATTGCCTGCTTTATTAGCATCTTGTCTCTCAGGTGTTTGGTGGTCATCATATCAAGTATTTTATCTTAGTCCTGTTTTAAACTTCTAATTCTTTCTAGTTTCGTATACTTCCGACTCAGCTGAAACACACTTGTGGTCAACCGCAGCTGTCTTTAAAGTCCCCCCAAAAAAATATAAATGTCACAGTTGATTACTCTGAGTGTCCTCCGGAGGCATCTCATGTCCTTCTGGCTTACTGCTCTGAGGACCCTCAATGGTCCTAAAACTCAAAACAGTAAAAGACAAGCCCCACAGGTATTAAAGGAATTCTGTAGGTTTCACACTGTCAACATTAAAGCCTTGGAGCAGGTCTCTGAGGTGCTTCAGGAAACAAAAAATGTGCCCGGTTAAGGATGATAAAAATGAATGATGAAGCAATGGGACCATATATTCATACAAAGTAATGTGAGTCATAATATAGAACAAATAATAAACATATAAAAAGCTTTAATGGGTTTAGCAGATCTATGGCAGTTTGATTTATGTTAGTATATTAATGCTTCCTAGCAAAAGATGTAACAGAAAGGTTGTCATGATGTCATTCATGTTTATTTTAATAACCTCAGTCTCAAAATTTATTTACGTAGCACTGTTTGAAATAATGTCATAAAGTGCTTCAGTGGTCAAATCTCACAAATAAAATAATAGAGAATACAATACTCAAAATACACAGTAAAATAAAAGTCCAGGTTAACAATAATAAACCATTGAACATACACAAATTTTATGTGACACTTTTATGATGTCAGAGTTTATAGAGTTTTTTTTGTATGCTTGCCAGATTATACTATGTGGAAAAAATGTAAATGGGGCTGTTTTGTCCTTGTTTGTATAATATTTAAAGGAGGCTATCAAATCAAACTACTTTCTTGTAAAATCATAATAAAGTCAATATTAGGCTTCAGAAAGATAAAGATTTAGGGGGATGAGACCGGCACTGAGGACAAGTCTCATACACATTGGACAGAGACCTTGGGTTCAAAGGTTAGACCCGCCTCTTCACATAATCTTAAAATTCCATTATATAGAAAAGAAAAGCAGCTTCAGTTTCTTTATAGATGGGAATATAATATAAAAGGGAATGTAGAGATGAAAAAAAACTATTGTTGTGCTGTGTGATCTACTGTGGGTAACTATTAAACTGAATTGTATTGGATATGAGTATGAATAATCTAAAGTTGATTGTTTCCTGTCAGTTTAACTTATTAAGGAGTAAATGATGTGTTGTGCTTGCTGAACAATCAGTCTCCAGTCTTAGTTTTAGCCTGCCTGTACTGGTTAATCTTTGCTTTTCCTAGTGGTGACAGCTGGTATAAAAGTTTTTCAGGTGTGACAGGGGTTAGATGTCATCTCTGAGCTCAGCTGCCAGAGGAGCTGAATAAGGAAGTAGGAGCAGCAGGACAGGCTCTGTGTTTGATCAGGAAAAAGAAAAAGTGGATTTCAGCCCAGCACTCCATGGCCTTAATCTGCAGGATTAGGGCATCACAAAGTTCCCTCCGGTGTGTGTGTGTGTGTGTGTGTGTGTGCGTGTGTGTGTGTGTGTTTGTGTGTATGCATGTGTGTTATTGCGTGCATGCTTTCCTTGTGGAAAACTTATGTTTGTGTTGCACAGGCTCGCAGGCTTTAAGATACCAACATA